>CM044005.1:61392182-61602338 GCA_024085815.1 Flaveria linearis
GTGACACACTACGACGTGGCGGTGATCGGCCACGAGGACTGTACCTCCTGCTTCCCACAAAAAAAGTTATTTCAAATATTAAAGTGCACAAACACAAAATTGCAAATAAATAAGTAAGAAAAAAACTATATTGTGTTTCAGCAATCTCACATCCGACCATAGCTAGGGCTCCGTCAATACCTGGCGACTGGGCTACGGCTTCGGCTGCGACGTCTACCACCACCACCACCACGGCACTCGCGAGCAAAGTGGCCAGGATCACCGCATTGGCAACATTTCAAATCAGAACCACCAGAGCGACCACGACCTCCGCCACGCCCTCCACCACCACCACCTGATCCTCTAGAGTTATGAGACATTTCTACTCTCCAGCCATTCTTACCTGGTTAGTAATTAATAGATGAGAACTAAAAAATAAAAATAAATGATCCATTTGTACAATAAATGAAAGCTTAAAAATAAATATAATAGTAATAATAACGATAATACCATCAAGTTCATGGATGGCATCCAGAGCATCTCGTTTGTCATCAAAATCAACAAATGCATAGCCAGGAGGTCGCCTTGCAACCCACACGCTGCACGTTACATAGACAAATGGATCTAGGAGGTCATTTACAGAAAAACAATGGCATGAATTATATAAAATTCATCAGTTTGCATAACCTAAAAATATTGGTATATTACTATTAGACAACAAAATGTAACAACAACAAAAATCTGAAAAAGGAACAGTAGTACCAAGTACCAAGAAAGAACACAGAAAACCTCGGAATACAATAAGCATTGACTAAATGAGATGAACTTAGAAATAAATGAATCCTGCAAAAACTTACAATTTGCATCATAAATCCACCGCTTAAGAAACAACTAAGCTCTCTGCTCTCCACAGTCCACAGACACAAAATTCATTTTAGGAAGCCAAAATTCGTTTAACAAAATCAAGCGCCTTATCTTGTACAGGCGCATTCAAATCAGCAACCGTCTTCTTAAAAAATGCCCTGATCAACCAACAATCAATACACATTAAATGGATCGAGGCTAAAACCGACCAAACGTAGATCTACACCAACCAAAACGCACCAAATCAATCCCCAAAAACATAAAACCGATGAAATAACGAATAACCCTAATACGGATCGAACCTAATTCACGGATGCGGGGATCTTTAGGATCCGTGATGGAGTCGCAGAGGGCGGCGAGGTCAATGTTGGCATCGTTACGAACCTTCCAGTTCTTGTGCAATAATCGATCCTCCCATGGCAACTTCTTGGCCTCCTTCAACAACTTCTCATCTTCCGACATTACCAGATATGATAAATTACGTGTATATACAGACAAATGATGATGAAATCAAAGAGTGTAAGTTGTAGTGAAGAACAAATGGGACGTTGTGGGGGTTGTTTAACCTGAATTTGAAAAGGGGGAAATGAGCGCACCGACGGCACCGCGGTAGTAGGCGGAGGTGACGGCACCGAAGCGCTCTTGACGGGCGGTGTCCCAGAACGGTGGTCTCTTCCCGTCATCGCCGACTGGCCGTCCATCCTCCCATCATCGCCGACCGACTGAGATGAAAAGCTTTTGAAAGAGAGAGAGAGAGAGAGATTTTGAATTTTGAAAACCGGTCAAATGGATGAAAAGCAATATAGTTGTACCTTGTGCATGAAGAGATGTACATCTCTTAATTTTAAGAGATTATGTAGAGTGACTCTTTTGTCCTCCTCAAATGAATATATATATATATAGTTTAGATATATATATATATGGAAAGGATCCTGTGAGAACTAGTTTTAATTTCAAAACTAATCCATTTTTTCCTTTAAACGTGTAAGGCCCCGTTCCCGGAGACCTTACAGTTTGGACCGTCATCGCATAAAACATTTTAAAAACATACATTACTTTTGCAGCGGAATTTAAAAACTTTTATTTATAATTAAAACATGTCATTTCAATACATTACATCATTCATTTACATATCAAAATAAAATAACATGTCAAAATATGGATGCGAGCCTCAAAATGGTTCCAGTAGCTTATCCATCAATGCCTACAACTCCTCAGCATCAACAAAATACCTTCCAACTATCATGAGTGAGTTCTAGTTTTATAATAAAAATACTTTACTTTCATTAAAACCAAGACTTGTGGTCATACATCATACGTACACGTTGTTAATAAATATTATTATCTTCATCATCATTCATTCATTCGTTCATTCCTTCATTCCTTCATTCCTTCTTTCATTCGTTATTATCTCATATTATCATATGGATTCCGTCAAATGCGGTACCCCCGTCCCCTACCGAAGACAGTACCAGGGTACGCGACAAGGAATCCCCTTCGAGTCAATCTTAAGGATTGAACTCCCTTCGAGTCAATAATAGACTCCTTTCAAGTCAATCTCAATGATTGCACTCCTTTCGAGTCAATCTCAATGATTGAACTCCCTTCGAGTCAATATTAGACTCCCTTCGAGTCTATCTCAATGATTGAACTCCCTTCGAGTCAATATTAGACTCCCTTCGAGTCTATCTCAAGGATAGACTCCCCGTGTGCATCCTTCGGGTTAGCTAAACCGCACACAGTTGAGCTAACAATAACATGGTCGTGCACCTCCCTTCGTTTGCTTGCAAGTCTGTCATTCATTCATTACGTTCCACTTTTCATTATTGTTATATTTCACTTCATTACATAATACTTTACGTTCATTCATTCATACATCATACCACGTAAACTTATTATGTATTACATAACATAACACATACGTTTTGAAAACCGTTTAACGAAGAAAGATAGCACATCACACACACACATACACATTATAAACCTCATCACATCATCATGCATACATCAAGCATAAACCATCTTATCATAACATAACCTATGTCAACCATCTACCTCTTAAAACCCTCAAAAAAACCTAATTCCAAGATGTGGCACATGGAACATTTTAGGCGCATGTGCATATAAATTCTAAGTGTAAAATGTCTGGGCGCATTACAACTATATGAGCGCATTACCACTACGCAGGCGCATGAGGTCTGTTTAGGCGCACCAACACTTAGGCGCATGGGCGACTTTGGGCCCATGGGCCCTATTTTGGTGCATCGGCTACACTTAGGCGCATGAGCAATCTGGGCGTATGGACAACTGTTTGGACGCATGACCCAACGCAGGCGTATTGCCAACATGCTAGGCGCATGGGCCACTGTTTGGGTGCATAGCTTACACTTAGGTGCATGGGGACTTTCTAAAAAAAATTCTATGCTACCAATAACTCCCGAAACATTTCTAACCTTACCCAAACACAAATCTAACATACTAAGGCCCTTAAAACATACAAACAACAGTTCTAACCACCAAAACAACATCAACACTTACATTCACATAACATCATTCGAACAAATTGCGGAAACATACGGTTAACTCTTTAAAACGTTTGTTCGGTATGCATAATAGCCCTAAGAAGTTGAAAATCAGTAAAAGTGGGGTACAGGAACTCACCTTGAATAGCCTTTGAGCAATTCACTTCAGATCCGAGACTCTCCTGCTAATTCAACACCAAAAATCCTAAAAACATGCACTTTGCAGCCTCTTCTTCCTCATTCTCTCTCTAAAACCAAGAGTTCTTCCTTCTTTCTTCTTTTTTAGCCGAGAACAAGGTGGGTAGTGGCGCATGGACGGCCATGCCCTTCTTTTATGAAGAATTATCTTTAAGTTTGCATCTTGCATAACTTTGGTACTTTAACTTGTGTTATTCCTCTTTTCTTTCTTTATACTTTTATTTTTCTTCTTTTAAATAAATTTCGGGGGGTTACAAAACGCCTAGAAATTTTTTATACGATATTATTTTTTTAAAAAATTACACTATAATATCAAGAATTGTTTTTATATTTAACCTAAGTATAATATTCGTATATTACATGTGTGTTGCATACATGTTCTACATAAAACTACATATGTGCAGTATCATATTATATATGTATTGTATCGTAATACTACATATATGTAGTATTGACGTATAATTCTTTTTTATTTTTAATATAGCAACATTATACTAAATCTAAAGACAAAAAAACTTGTGATTTATTAATATATTTTAAAAAATAATAATGTATGAAAAAGTTAGAGTCGTTTAAATTTGGAAGAGAATAGTTCTTAGGTTCTTATATTAAAATTATTTCTTAAGTAAACCCTACCCTATATGTGTACGTATAGGATGAGGTTCATTCAAGAACACTAAAAATTTGCAAGAACAAGAAGAAAAATATTCAACCAATGAGATTGTTTCATTTCATTTATTTCTTTTTTTATTTCAAGGGTATAATACTAAACGAATGATCACATTTATCTAAGAATGTTTGAAACAACTCCATAATTTTTGGAGTTTTTTACTAATAAAAGCTATAACTAAAATTAGCATCAATAGTTATAAAAAGAATTCAAAAACAATAGATCAGGAAAATTTTATTTAAATATTAGAAAACTAAAGGAAATAGACTGTTTTTTTTAGTTATATAACATTTAACCATTATTTTTCGAACAAATGGTTTGGGGGGTAGGAATGAAATGTAGGTGCTTTACACTAGTGCCATATGGTTAAAGATGCTTTAATATATTGACAAGTGTCTTAAATTTAAGTCTTTTATTATATACCACCTTATGAATCCATATGATAAATCGGTGGAAAAAAAGTTAAACTTAACACATTGGCATAATTGTTGTAGATTTAAATTAATATTGTTATATAATATATGCAATCGTACCCGTAACACGTGCAGTAACGACACAAGGCGAGCAGTGTTGGACCAAAAGAACCAATGAGCCAAGATGAGGAAAACCTCTAAGTCCCACATGACATCACAATAACTACTGAAGGCTTCATCAGCAGTTTGACAAAGACTGAAGATTCAACAGCTGTAGATCAAAGATCTGAAGAACAACAGCTGAAGATCCCAAGTACTGAAGACAAGTACTGAAGTTTGAAGTACTGAAGAATACAAGTACTGAAGACTTCAAGTACTAAAGACAAGTGCTGAAGATCAAAAGCTGAAGAACTGAAGAACTGAAGATAAACAACTGATGCACAAAGTCTGAAGACAAAGACTGAAGACATCAGCTAATGACAACTACTGAAGTCATCAGCTGATGAAACGTCTGAAGCTTAAAGACTGAAGACCAAGTGCTGAAGCTTCAGAGTTTGTCACAACAGCTGAAGAAGTCTCCTTCAGTTGTTGTTATGGTTTTACTTTTCAGTATTTGTAATTTTTCCTTTTCAGTAGTTTGTACAACAGCTGAAGAGTTTGTTCTTCAGCTGTTATAGTTCAGTAGTTGTAAACGACTGAAGAGTTTGTTCTTCAGTCGTTGTAGTACTTTCAGTAGTATCTTTTCTTCAGTAGTTTGTAATAAATAGAACACTTAACATTTTATAAGAAGATGTCAGCTGTTTGACATCTTTAGTAGTTTAGTGTTCTTTCAGTAGTTTGTTAAATAACCGTTTGATGTCACTATCAAGTGACATCAGCATTCGTCATTCTTCCTATAAAAGGAAGATGACCTAACTGTATCCGTGCCGAAATGTGTGAGTAATAGAAAATACCTTTTTGGCAGAATCGTTCTCTCTCTATATATGTGTACTATTACATGCAAATCATATGTGTTCTTACTGTAATTGCTAATTCTCGTGCTAAATCCGCTGCGAATAAAACCTAATTGATCAAACTAGAGTCTGAGATCCTGTCAAATGGTATTAGAGCAGGTTAATCATTGATCGATTTCACTATTGATCATTGAAACTGCTCTTTTGATCTCTACGTTTGACCGAATTAGCAATTTGCAAGAATTAGCTATAGAGATTGAGATTCTGCTGTTTCTGGCCGTTAAACTTGAGGTTCTCTGTGGTTTTCAGCTACATTTGTTTTGTTTAAGCTTGATTTTGACTGAAACCTGAGATGGCGACACCAACGAACGATCCTCACAATACTGGTTCCTCAACCAAGCCTCCGATACTGGTGAGGAATGAGTATAACATCTGGCAACGCCGAATGCTCCACCACTTGTCTATCAACAGTGCTGGTTGTTGGAAGTCAGTGTTGCATGGGCCATACAAGCCGATGGTGAGCGTCCCTGAGTCTAATAAGAGGGTTCCGAAGAAACCCGATCAATACTCGGACGAAGATCTCAAGCTGTTCGAGATTGATGCAAAGGCCCATGGAATTCTGGCCATGGCACTGCCGAATGAAATCTATGCTGGTCTGATGTATCATGAGACTGCTCATGATCTCTGGGTTGCTCTGAAGGAACAATTCGGAGGAACCGATGAGGTCTTAGCAAACACAAGGGAAATCCTCGCCCAACAATATGAGACATTCTCTCATAGGAAGGGTGAGACTCTGACTCAACAGTTCGAGCGGTTCTCATGTTTGATCTCTGAATTGAAGATGGTCAAACAAGAGTACTCCAATGGCCAGATGAATAACAGATTCCTCAGATCACTGCCTGAGAGATGGGACACTTACACTATTGTCCTACGCTCCAGTGCAAATCTAGATACTCTATCTCTTACCCAACTTCATGGGAAACTGCTCACATTCGAGAGAGAGATAGAGCAAAAGAGGAAGTTGTCCACCTCTGGCAAGCTCACTGATGACTTTGTCACAGGCAATGCTTCCTTGATAAGTCAGGAGTCTGAATATGTTGCATCAGAGAGTGCCTATGATGAGCATATTGATTTCTCTACTAACTCTGAACATGCTTTTGTTGGTGTTGATAGTAGTACAGGAGGTAGCAGTGATAACCTATGCTTCCTGATAGAGGATTTGAAGGGCATTCCAGATGATGATCTGGAAGAGATGGATATTTTGAGTCAGATGGCCATGATAAATATTCGATCTCAAAAGTTCTACAAGAGAACTAGCAGGAAATTTCCTGATCTCTCAGGCAAAACCAAGGTTGGTTTTGACAAGAGCAAGCTGAGGTGTCACAAGTGCCACAGGCTTGGACACTTTGCTAGAGAGTGTAGATCATCTGGATCTAACACCTCTGCACCCTTTGTGACTTTTCCTAGTACTAGCTCACAGCATAAAGGGCAGCATTCCAGTTCTCAGGGTCATTCATCATCAGCACAGCCATCACCTGCTTACTTTGTGCCTCAGGGTCATATGTCATACCCATACCCCTGCTACTATGTGCCTCAGCCCAGTCAAGCTCAAGCACCTTCTGCTCAGCCACCACATGCTCTCCCTGAGCCTCAATCTTCCCAATCTCATCATCAAACCCAACCTCAACAACACAGCTTCTTCACCCCAGGAGTTGTTGACTGGAGTAGTCTACCAGATGATCTATCTGGTCAGGAACAACTATTCCAAGGTGCTGGTCAACATGGTGGTGATCATCCATTTGGGAATCTTGATCTAATGGCCTTTGAGTCTACTGATGGGTCATCATCCAATGCTTCATCATAGGTATCCTCTGAGGCTAAAGCCAAGCTTTGTTCTGATTCATGCATAGCAGCATTTGCTTCTATTAGAGAAGCAAATGTAGCTTCAATTGATAAAAACCTTCAGCTAGAGCAAACCATTTCCAAAAAGAAAGCTGAATTTGAGGCTGCTCTTAATGACAAAAATGATGAGATTTATAAGCTTAGATGCCAAATAAAAGATGATAAAGCTAGGGAAGATGTACTTCTAGAGAAGTACAGAGACCTCAAGGAAACTCTTGCAACCACCCAAGTAGAGTGTGATCGATGGGTGCAATCTTGCAAGGGTTTTGAAATGTTTCTTAGTAAGCAATCAGCTTCTAATGTGAAGTTTGGCATTAGTTATAATCACACTGCTCCTCCAACAGATGTAGAATCTGATGGAGAGAGCAATAACCAATCCTTCTCATCATGTGACCTACTATCTTCTGATACAGCATCATCAGAGGTAGAAGTCAGCATTAATTCCACTCAAAACCAATCAGCTGATGCTACAACAGCTGATGGTTCAAATGCTAATTGTCACATGATCAACAAGTTGATCAACTCAGGTGTTGTCCCTAGAAGTACTGAAAGTACTAGAGAGCAAGTGATAACACCTGAAGTTCAAACCTCAACTACTGCCAGCACTGAAGAGAAGAAAACTGACAGTAGAAAGGTTTGAAGACAACTAAAGAGGATGTCAGGAAAGCAGGTACTACAAGGAAGGAAACTGCAAATACTGACAGCAAACAGCTGAAGAACAAGTCTTCAGCAGTTTCATCCTCTTCAGTTGATGATCACATAAGATAAAGAAGAAGCCATGTGAGATATGTGGCTTGTTCAATCATCATACTGATGATTGCTGGTACAAAAGGGGTTCCAAACTCAAACAAAAAGAGAAAATTAAAGAGCACATGAATACAATGAAAATGAGTTTGAAACTAAGTTTATACTAGCAACATCAAAGCCTGAAATCCCTAAGCCTAAAGCAAAATCTAAATAGAAGGTAGGGGTTACTCAGGCAACAGCTGAGGTTGCTCAAAAGAAGATGGTGCAACATAGGAATCCATCACCAGCAAGCACTAATGTGTCTGAAGAGCTGAAAGCTTTATCACAAAGTCAGACACAACTTGTGATGATGGTTCAACATCTAATAGGAAGAGTCAACCATTTAGATGCTCCTGTGTTGAAACCACAGAAAAGGAAATCCAAGCCAAAGGGTTCCTCTTCTACACCATCTCCTTCACCTCAGGCTGTCACACATAACACACCTGTTAGTGTTGCACCTGTTGTTGAGAACAGACCCAAAACCAAAAAGGTTTGGGTCGCTAAAACTAACTAACTGGTTGTTATGATTGCAGTGTTCTTCAACATGCTAAAGAAGCATCTGGTATGTAGACAGTGGAGGATCCATGCACATGACAGGAAGCAGTTCCCTTCTTAATGACTACTCTCAAGGAAAGAAAGGATTTGTCTCCTTTGGCAATGATGCAAACGGTTACATCATCAGAAAAGGCTTTGTTTCCAATGGGGAAATAAGGTTTGATGATGTAAACCATATGAAGAATCTCAAGTACAACCTCTTGAGTGTCAGTCAAATGTGTGATAAAGGACATGTTGCCCTTTTCACAAGCCAGAACTGTCAGATTCTGTCATCCAAAGTTCTAAATTTGATTGACAAGGTGTTGGATGAATATACTCTCCCGAAGGCCAACAGGACAGGAAGAGTATATGCCTTAGATCTTTCCAAAAAGATTGATCTAAAAGGCCATCCTTGCCTATTCTCCAAGGCCTCTCCTCAAGAGTCTACTCTATGGCATAGAAGGCTGGGGCATGTTAATCTCAAGAACATGAATCAGCTGATAAGCCATGGTTTAGTAAGAGGATTGCCTTTAAAGGAGTTCAAGTGTGAAGACAACTGCACTGCTTGCTTAATGGGAAAACAACATAGAGTTTCATTCCCTTCTATATAAGAACCAAAGTCCACTGCCTGCTTGCAACTCTTGCACATGGATCTCTTTGGTCCTATCAGAGTGATGAGCATGGCAAAGAAGAAATACTGCCTGGTAATTGTGGATGATTACTCCAGGTTTGTATGGACTTTCTTCTTGCACTCCAAGGATGAAGCTGCCAAGGCTATTATGAACTTTGTGTTATTTGTGGAGAAGCAGTATTCCCTATAGGTCAAGTGTATGAGGAGTGACAATGGAACAGAGTTTAGAACCACACACTTGATGACTTCTACCTGTCTAAGGGAATTAAAAGGCAGTTCAGTATTCCCAGAACTCCTGAACAGAATGGAGTGGTTGAGAGAAAGAACAGGACTCTCATTGATGCTGCAAGGTCAATGCTGGCTGACTTAGGGTTGCCACTGACCTTTTGGGCTGAAGCTGTCAACACAGCCTGCTATGTGCAGTATAGAGCCTTAGTGAATCAAAGGTTGATGAAGACTCCCTATGAAGTACTTCATCATTTGGCCCCTTTGATTTCCTTCTTTAGAGCCTTTGGGTGTCCATGTTTCATTCTCAACACTAGCAATCCACTCCAAAAGTTTGCTAGTAAGGTGGATGCAGGGTATTTTGTTGGTTATTCATCAACTTGCAAGGCATACAGAGTTTTCAACTGTAGGACAAAGATGGTTGAAGAAACTCTGCATGTTAAGTTCAATGAATCTCCAAAGGACAAGATTCCACAAAACCTTGTGGAGTTGTTTGATCTGGACATACTACAATATGTTCCTTATCAACCTCCAGTTGTTGTGCCTGTCAACAGTTCTCCACCTGGTGGTACTGATGATGATGTAGCCAGTACTCACCTTTTCAGGTTTAGTGACAACCTGCCTGAGTTCACTAAACCTGATGCTCCTGTAGTTTCAGCAGCTACATCCACAACAAATGCTGATGAGATTTCTGCTTGCTCTACTTCATTTGAGCTGCCATCTCCTACAAGGTTTCAAGAATCTCCATCAACATCTGCTGCTGCTGAAAGTCCTACAAACACTTGCACAGATCTTATAGTATATAATGAACTGAAGAATCACCCAATGTTTCAATCATTGGTGATATCAATGCTGGAGTTTCAACAAGAAATCAATTGTCCAACTTCTGCTTCTATGCTCTCTTCATCAGTCAGCAAGAGCCAAAGAACTACCATGTTGCACTCAAAGACAATGGATGGGTTGAAGCAATGCAGCTTGAGCTTCTTCAGTTCAAGAAACAGCAAGTATGGGAGCTTGTTCCTTTACCCCAAGGTAAGTGTGCAATAGGCACCAAATGGGTATTTAGGAACAAAACAGATGAAAAGGGCAAAATAGTTAAGAACAAGGCCAGGCTGGTTGTTCAGGGGTTTGCACTAGAGGAAGGCATCGATTATGATGAAACCTTTGCCCCTGTGGCCAGACTAGAGGCAATAAGATTGTTCTTAGCTTATGCTGCCTTTCATAGTCTTAAGGTTTATCAAATGGATGTCAAAAGTGCCTTCTTATATGGTAAAATAAAGGAGGAAGTTTATGTGTGTCAACCACTAGGCTTTGAGGACAATAACATTCTGATTGGGTGTATAAGCTTGATAAAGCTCTATATGGGCTGAAACAAGCTCCTAGAGCCTGGTATGAGACACTATCAACTTTTCTTCTAGAAATAAGTTCACTAGAGGCACCATTGATAAACCTTATTCATCAAGACTGTGGGACAACATAAGCTCCTTGTTTAAATTTATGTAGATGACATCATTTTTGCATCCTCTGATCCAAAGTTGTGTGATGAATTCACAAAGCTAATGAAGCAAAAGTTTGAAATGAGTGCTATGGGAGAATTACAGTTCTTTCAAGGTTTGCAAATCAAACAAAGGGCTGATGGTATCTCTTTATTCATCAGTCCAAATACACCAAAGAGTTGTTGAATAAGTTTGATTTACAAAACTGTAAGCCCTGTTCTACTCCCATGAGCAGCATCACACAACTGGATATAGATCAGAAAGGTAAAGCGGTTGATGAAACCCTTTACAGATGTATGATTGGGTCCTTGATGTACCTTACAGCTTCTAGACCAAACATCATGTTTGCAACATGTGCCTGTGCTAGATTTCAGGCTGCACCTAAAGAATCTCATTTGATTGCAGTCAAAGGATCTTTAGATATCTGCAAGGTACCCATCACTAGGCCTGTTGTATTCAACTGGGCATTCTTGCAAATTAGTTGCTTTCTCTGATAGTGACTATGCAGGATGCAAAGTCACCAGAAATCCACTTTTGGTGGATGCCAATTCCTAGGCAATTGTTTAGTTTCTTGGCAGAGTAAGAATAAACATCAATTGCTACATCCACTGCTGAAGCTGAGTACATTGCTGCTGCAAGTTGTACATCTTAGGTACTTTGGCTTCAGAACCAACTCTTGGATTATGGCATTACAGAGACTAAGACTCCATTATTAATGGATAGTGCTTCAGCTCTATGTATTGTTAAAAATCCAGTCCAGCACTCTAGGACCAAACATATAGAGATCAGACATCATTTTTTTAGGGATTGCTATGAAAAAGGTCTGATTGATCCAAAGTTTGTGCCTAGTGCTGATGAGCTTGCAGACATTTTTACTAAGCCTTTAGATAGTGCCACATTCCAAATTTAGTACTAAGGCTTGGTATGCTGCAGCTAGAATAATTTGACTAATACTGATGTTCTCAGTTCACAGTACTGATGAGCATTAGTATGCAAAGGTCAAATATAAGTACTGATGAGTAATTTAGTCTTCAGCATTTTTCACAACTACTAAAGGCTAAAATGCTTCAAAGTACTGAAGTACATTATTTGTTGAAAACAACTGATGTAGTTACAACTACTGATGTGGTTATAACTACTGATGTATAATTTTCAAACAAATAAGTACTGAATAACAAATTCTGTTTACAAGTACTGATGTGTAATCTTACACATAAGTACTGAAGACAAAATTTGTTCACCAGCTCTGAAGAATAATTTAATTCATCAGCACTTATGAACATCTGATCACAAGAGCTGAAGAATAAAATATTCACAAAAGCTGAAGGGTCAATGAAACATCTGAAAGTCAGCCAAAGAGCTGATGAGTAAATGTGGAGGTCAGATTGAAACAACTGAATTGACGGAAACAGCTGATGAGTAACTTTACTCTTCAGCTGATACCAACATGTGTTGTTTCATCTCCAAACAACTGAAGGACAAAACCATTTCTTCAGTAGTTTCACAACTACTGATGACTAACACCAAGTCCTCAGTTGTTTACAACACTGAAGCAATACCATGTCTTCAGTAGTTCACAACTACTGATGTCAGTAGTTAACAACTACTGAAGACTAACACCAGTCTTCAGTTGTTACAACGTCTGAAGACGAAAACCATGTCTTCAGTAGTCTATAACTACTGAAGATTAACAACAAGTCTTCAACCGTTTACAACATCTGAAGAACAAAACCAAGGTCTCAGTAGTTTCAACTACTGAAGACTAACACCAGTCCTTAGATGTTACAACTCCTGAAGGTTAAAACCATGTCATCAGTAGTTTCAACAACTGATGGCTAACACCACAACCTTCAGTAGTTTTCTTTTAGCCTATAAATACCCACCAAATCATCAGAGTTTTTCATTCTCACTTGACCTAACTTTCTAAAACCTCTGAAACTTCCCATACACCATTAATGGCGTCCATGCAACTCAAGCCTCGACACAACTGTGTCGCGTACCTTACTAAATCGCCATTCTGGTCCAAATTCCACAATGCCGTAGATCTGATAATCGAATCACCATACCAGACGGCCTTCCTAATAAATCCAACCATATACACCGATTCCCTATCAGAGTTTTGGACGAACATCACCGTTCAAACTGGAGAGAACGACGGCGAGGTCTCTCTCCAGTCGTCTGTGAACAACCACCCAGTGGTCATCACTCCAGCTCTTATCCGACAAACCCTAAAGCTGGGATGCCACCTTCCCAACCACTACCCAAAACTGCTCAAGATTATCAGGGTGACCTCTCTGCCTCCACCTTGCTGAAGAAACATTTCCCTGATCCTCAACGACTCATCTTCCATATGGTGAATGTGTGTCTGGCCCCAAAGACATCCTCATGGGACCAAATGTCCACAAGGTGGCAACAGGTATTGTACTCTATCTTTGAGAAACAATCTTTAAACTTAACTGAAATCATATTTTTGGAACTCAAAGACATGGCCTCAAAACCTTTTGCTAACCATTGGATTTTATATCCACGTTTATTATGGCCATGATAGAGAGCCAGCTTAATGCTGAGGGACTTGTTGGCACTGGGGTCCTTGCCATGGCTGTTTTAGCTGAGGTATACTCCAGGCACAACACCGACCAGACACTCAAACAGGCTACCAAGCTGCGAAAACCCATGCAGCTGGAACCCACAGACTCCACCTCCAAATCTAAAGTCCCCACCAAGCCCAAACCCAAACAGAAAACCAAAAAGGCTACTCAGGGAAATGAGTCCCCTGAGGATGCCCCTACAACACAAATGCAGGAAGTGACTGCCGGTCAGATTCTCCCAGCAGTCACCATGACTACACCTACCACAACCGCAGGTTTCCTCTCCACAGGAGCCTGATGCAACCATTTCAGGGGCTGCCACAAATCTAGGATCTTTCTCAATTGAGGAGATTGCCATTGAAGAGCACATTCCTCCCCATGTGCACACTGCTTCGAACCCATCTCCCACTGAAACCGCCCCTCAAAGCCCTACCCTGATAATTGCCAAAGTGTTGGCCCATCTCAACACTCCACCCTCTCCCTAGAAACCAATCACAACTGGGGTATCTCCAACTGAAGAGAGGGTGGACACAAGTGTTGGTGGGAGCCCACAACACAGAGAATCACATGTCTCATCTCCCAGTGTGGCTAGGGAGATAGGACATTCTGGTGAGGCTGCCACTTCCCCTGCATCAGCATATGAGCAGGAAAAAGCTGGTAACATCAATAAGACCTCACCAGAGGCAACTGCCGATGATGGATCCAATCCGGAGGCTGGAAGTCCCCAGTACCAAGACAAAGGGGCACATGCACTACTGAGCCACACTCAGTGCATGTACATCCTGACACTGTTAGGAGGTCAGGTGATTCAGTGCAAACTGATGATGACCTGAGCTTCTTCTACGATGTAGTTGCTCAAAATACCATCCTAGAGGATGAGGTCAGTAGACTCAAAGAGCTGCTGGCCAAAATGTCTTAGGATGTAAGTCCATCTGCCACCATCAACCCACAGATGGCACCTTCACCTGAAGGTCTCACAAATACTCAACCACTCCCAAAAACTCAGCCACCTACCCCTGCTTCTGGCACTAGTTCTCAGGAACAGAACCCTCCTGAGCAACTAGTTGCTATCTTCCAACAATCCTTGCCTCTCATCACACCATTAATCACAGACATTGTGATGAAAACCCTTGATGAGAGGCTTCCCTCACAAATACAACCCTTGGTGGAGGTTGTTGTGGCTAACACGCTTGCTGATAGTCAAACCCTAACCAATGCACCTAAAAAGGGGGAGACATCAGTGCAAGCTAAGAGGAAGAGGGTAGAGGAGGAGAAAGAAGTGGGGAGAGAGGAGGAAAATGAGAGGGAGAGGACTGAGGAGACTGAGAGGGTGAAGGGGAAGGAGAAGGTGAGGGAGGAGAGAGCTGAACAGATAGAAGTGGCTGAAATCCAAAAGGATTTCAGTGTCACTTACAAAAAGAAGAAGGTGAGAAGGAGGGAGAGAAGGTGGTGAAAGATACTGATCTAGCAGTCCTAGTCAAGTAGGCTGATGCTGAGCATAGCTGTGACAACCCTTATTTCCGGGTAATTTCTCTAGAAACCCTAGATCCTGATTTCTATACTCAGTCTTGTTTTAGAATATATAGCACTAGATAAACTAATCTAAAGGTTGGTTGGAGTCCTACGTGTGCTTACGTTTCTATTCCATGCGTGTTCGATCATGAAAACCCGAGTCCGGTGAATGTCTGAAAATAAACGCCGCTACGAACCGACCGGGAAAGAAATATTAACATCATAGGTAAAAGTGAGAATTTGGCCTAATTTAATCTTAGTTACATTAATATTAGTGTTATTATGTGAGGAAACGACTATCGTGACGAGAAAACCTGATAACAGTATCTATGCGCCTTAATGCGGCGAGATGGCTTAATCTAGCGAATAAACAATAAAATGCCTAATTGGATGATAAAACCAAGATATGGGGCATGTAAATAGTCGTTTTGGACTATAATTTCACAAGTAATTAGAATTTAACATGTTCGGGTTTCGAAAGTCGGGTCGTGATGGAAGAAATGTTGAAATGACCGTTCGACTACCCCTCTAACCCCTCCCCCTTGCCCTTGGCCGCCCACTCCCCCTTCCCTCTCCTCCCCTATTTAAACCCCCTTCCCCCTCTCTTTTCCCACTTCTTCCACTTCATTTCTAGAAATTTCACTCTTTCTCTCCCTCTTTTCTCTCCAAATCCGCGGCCACACCACCACTACACCATCATTTTCGTTTTTTTGCTCACGTTTTCTTGAAGATCATCACTTGGAACTCGAGGTGAAAGCATATTAGAGCAAAAGAAGGCTCGTTGGTGGTGAAGCAAGAAGACAAACTATCTTTCTACGCTCTTTTTCATGAAAACAACTTGCTAGGACTAAGGTAACCTTAATATGTTTTAGCTATGTTTTTATACAAAAATAACTATATGAAAGCTGTAGATTGTTCATCCAAGTAGGATTTTGGGAAAAAACTGTTTGAAAACAGAAAATATGGTATGAAAACGAGTTAAATACGTGTATGTATGTGTCCATAAGTATGCATGTATGTATGTTAAAGTTTGGATGCTAGATTGTCACTAGATGATGCGTTGTTGTTGTTGGATCGTCCATGCAAGTAGAGTTAAGTGTGAAATCTGTTATGGATCATCTATTATGACATTTTGATGAAGTTTTTACATGTATTAGGTGTGTGTATAGATGACCGTATGCATGCATGTTTGTAGGTTGATGTTTGGGTGTTGTTCTTGCAAAAAGTGAAGGATTATGGTTAGATTTGAACATACAAGTATGGATAACGTTATGGGTGATTTAGAGCAGAATATTTCAGTGTTTTGTTAAAGTATTTTGATGGATTTAATGTTGGACCAAAAGAACCAATGAGCCAAGATCAGGAAAACCTCTAAGTCCTACATGCCACTGCAACAACTGCTGAAGACTCCCATCAGCTATGATTAGAACAAGTTGCTCTAGCGGATTTTCTCCAGATGACTCGAGAGCATCTTAGCTCCAGCCTCGGCTGTTCTGATCCCATCAGCTGTTCTGACAAAGTCTGAAGAACAAACTATGAAGATCAAAGAACTGAAGAACAACAGCTGAAGACTCAAACAATGTACTGAAGACCAAGTACTGAAGTCTGAAGTACTAATCTTATAAGTACTGAAGACTTCAAGTACTGAAGACAAGTACTGAAGAATCAAAAGCTGAAGAACTGAAGAACTAAAGACCTTCTACTGAAGCAAAAAGTCTGAAGACAAAGACTGAAGACAACAGCTGATGATATCTACTGAAGTCATCAGCTGTTACATCATCTGAAGCCAAGTCTGAAGACCAAGTCCTGAAGACTCAGAGTTTGTCACAACAGCTGAAGAAGTCTTCTTCAGTTGTTGTGATGGTTTTTCTTTTCCAGTAGTTTATTTTGTTTCAGTAGTTGTACAACAGCTGAAAAGCATGTTCTTCAGCTGTTATAGTATCAGTAGTTAGAAACGACTGAAGAGTTTGTTCTTCAGTCGTTGTAGGATTTCAGTAGTTTTACTTTTGTCAGTACTTGTAAAAGATAGGAACATTTTTGTAAGAAGATGTCAGCTGTTGACATCTTCAGTAGTTTTATGTTCCTTCAGTTGTAATTTTAATATTCAGTTGATGTCAGAAAAAGGACAACACCACCATCCTTTTGCCGCCTATAAAAGGATGGTGAACCATGCTGTTTTAAATGCCGAAACGTGCTTAGCAATAAAACATTTAATGTTTCGCAGAACTCTTCTCTCTCTATGTTTATGCTTTTAATTGCAATATCTTTTATGTTCTTGAATAATTGCTAATTAATGTGCTAAAATCCGCTGCAAACATAATCTAATTGATCAAACGAGAGGCTGAGATCCTGTCAAATGGTATCAGAGCAAGTTAATCATTGATCAATTTAAACATTGATCATTTGAAACTACTCTTTTGATCTCTCAGTTTGATCGAATTAGCAATTTGCAAGAATTAGCCATAGAGAGTGAGTTTCTGTTGTTTCTGGCCAAAATCTTGAGGTCTTTTGGTGGCTTTGAGTTACGTTTGTCTTGTTTAAACTTGTTTTTGACTAAAACCTGAGATGACAACACCAACTAATGATCCTCACAATACTGGTTCCTCACCAAGCCTCCGATGCTGGTTAGGAACGAGTATAACATATGGCAAAGACGTATGCTACACCACTTGGCTGTCAACAGTGCTGGTTGTTGGAAGTCAGTGGTGCATGGGCCATACAAGCCTATGGTGAGCATCCCGGAATCTAATGAACAGGTTGCGAAGAAACCTGAACAATATTCGGACGAAGATCTAAAGCTGTTCGAAATTGATGCTAGAGCCCATGGAATTTTAGCCATGGCCATTCCAAATGAGATATATTCAGGGCTCTTGCATCATGAGTCTGCTCATGACCTATGGGTTGCTCTAAAGGAACAATTTGGAGGAACTGATTCGGTCTTAGCAAACAATAGGGAAATCCTCGCCCAACAATATGAGACTTCTCATATAGAAAGGGTGAGACTCTGACCCAGCAGTTTGAGCGGTTCTCTTGTTTGATTTCTGAGCTAAAGATGGTCAAACAAGAGTACTCCAACAGCCAGATGACAACAGGTTCCTCAGGTCATTGCCTGAGAGATGGGACACATATACCATTGTCCTACGCTCCAGTGCTGACCTGGACACTCTATCTCTCACCCAACTTCATGGGAATTGCTCACTTTTGAGAGAGAGATAGAGCAAAGAGGAAGTTGTCATCTTCTGGCAAGCTCGCTGATGACTTTGTCCAAGGTAATGCTGCCTTGATAAGTCATGAGTCAGAATATGCTTCCTCAGAAAGTTCTTATGATGAGCATATCGATTTCTCTACCAACTCAGAACAAGCTTTTGTTGGTGTTAGTAGTTCAGGAGGTGGTGGTGACAACTTGTTTTTCTGATGGAGGATTTGAAGGGCATTCCAGATGATGATCTGGAAGAGATGGATATTTTGAACCAAATGGCAATGATAAATATCCGCTCTCAAAAGTTCTACAAGAGAACTGGTAGGAATTCCCAGGACTCTCTGGCAAAACCAAAGTTGGTTTTGACAAGAGCAAGTTGAGGTGTCACAAGTGCCAAAGGCTTGGACACTTTGCAAGAGAGTGTAGATCATTTGGATCTAACTCATCTGCACCCTTTGTGACTTTTCCCAGCACTAGCTCACAGCACAGAGGGCAACCTTCCTCCAGTTCTAGCCATCCATCACAAGCACAGGCACCACCTGCTTATTTTGTGCCACAGGGTCATATGCCATATCCTTACCCCTGTTACTACATGCCTCAGCCTAGTCAAACTCAACCCCCGGCTCAACCACCTCAAGCTCTTCCTGAGCCTCAATCTTCCCATCTCATCTTCACACACAACCTCAACAACATAGCTTTTTCACCCCAAGTGTTGTTGACTGGAGTAGTCTACCAGAAGAGCTATCTGGTCAGGAAAACTACTCCAAGGTGCTGGTCAACATGGTGGTGACCAACCTTTTGGAATCTTGCTCTGATGGCCCTTGATTCTGCTGAAGGGTCATCATCCAATGCCTCATCTCAGGTATCCACTGAGGCAAAGCCAAGCTTTGTTCAGAATCATGCATAGCAGCATTTGCGTCTATTAGAGAAGCAAATGTAGCTTAATAGATAAAAATATTGAGCTTGAGCACACTATTTCCAAAAGAAAAGCTGAATTTGAGGCTGCACTAAAAGATAAAATTGATGAGATTTACAAGCTTAAATGCCAAATCAAAGATGATAAAGCTAGGGAAGATGTACTTCTAGAGAAGTACAAAGACCTCAAGGAAACTCTTGCAACCACCCAAGTTGAGTGTGATCGATGGGTGCAATCATGCAAGGGTTTTGAAATGCTTCTTAGTAAGCAATCAGCTTCCAATGTGAAGTTTGGCATTGGTTATAATCACACTGCTCCTCCCACAGATTTCACTTCAAGAGCAGAAGTTGAATCTGATGGGGAGAGCAATAACCAATCCTTCTCATCATGTGACCTACTATCCTCTGAATCAGCATCATCAGAGATAGATGTCAGCATTAACTCCTGCCAAGACCAATCAGCTGATGCTACAACAGCTGATGGTTCAAATGCTGACTGTCACATGACCAAAAGACTGATCAACTCAGGTGTTGTCACTAGATGTACTGAAGGTACTGGAGAGCAAGTGACAACATCTGAAGTTCAAACCTCAAATACTGTTAGCACTAAAGAGAAGAAAACTAACAATAGGAAAGGTTGAAGACAGCTAGAGAGGATACCAGGAAAGCAGGCACTAGGAAGAAAACTGCTAGTACTGATGACAAACAGCTGAAGAACAAGTCTTCAGCAGTTAAATCTTCAGCTGATGATCAGCATAAGATGAAGATGAGAAGCCATATGAGATATGTGGCTTGTTCAATCATCTTACTAATGATTGCTGGTACAAAGGGGTTCCAAACTCAAACAGAAGGAGAAAATCAATGAGGACATCAATAAAATGAAGAATGAGTTTGAAACCAAGTTTGTACTAGTAACATCCAAGCCTGAAATCCCTAAGCCCAAAACTAAATCTAAAAAAGGTAGGGATCACTCAGGCAACAGCTGAGGTTGCTCAGAAAAAGATGGTACACATAAGAACTCATCATCAGCAAACTCCAATGTGTCTAAAGAGCTGAAGGCTTTATCACAAAATCAGACACAGTTGGTGATGATGGTTCAACAACTAGTGGGAAGAGTCAACCACTTAGATGCTCCTGTGTTGAAACCACAGAAAAGAAGTCCAAGCCAAAGGGTTCCTCTTCTGTACCATCTTCTTCACCTCAAGATGTCACACATAACACACCTGTTAGTGCTACACCTGTAGCTGAGAACAGACCCAAAACCAAGCAGGTTTGGGTCTCCAAGACTAACTAACACATGGTTGTGTTTGCAGGGTTCTTCAACATGCCATAGAAGCATCTGGTATGTAGACAGTGGAGGATCCATGCACATGACAGGAAGCAGCTCTCTTCTTAATGACTACTCTCAAGGAAAGAAGGGATTTGTTTCCTTTGGCAATGATGCAAAGGGTTATATCATCGGAAAAGGCTTTGTTTCCAATGGGAAATAAGGTTTGATGATGTTAACCATGTGGAGAATCTCAAGTACAACCTCTTGAGTGTCAGTCAAATGTGTGACAAAGGTCATGTTGCCCTTTTCACAAGTCAGAACTGTCGGATTCTGTCATCCAAAGTTCTAAGTTTGATTGATAAGGCATTGGATGAACACACTCTCCTGAAGGCCAATAGGACAGGAAGAGTGTATGCCATAGATCTTTCCAAAAAGATGGATCTCAAAGGCAATCCTTGCCTATTCTCCAAGGCATCTCCTCAAGAGTCTACACTATGGCATAGAAGGCTGGGTCATGTTAATTTCAAGAACATGATGATGCACTGCTTGCTTGAAAGGAAAACAACACAAAGTTTCATTCCCTTCAATAGAAGAACCAAAGTCCACAGCCTGCTTACAGCTTCTGAACATGGATCTCTTTGGTCCTGTCAGAGTGATGAGTATGGCAAAGAAGAAATACTGCCTGGTAGTTGTGGATGATTACTCCAGGTTTGTATGGACTTTCTTCTTGCACTCCAAGGATGAAGCAGCCAAGACAATAATGAACTTTGTGTTACTAGTAGAAAAGTAGTATTCCCTACAGGTCAAGTGTGAGGAGTGATAATGGCACAGAGTTTAGAAACCACACACTTGATGACTTCTACCTGTCCAAGGGAATTAGAAGCCAGTTTAGCATTCCTAGAACTCCTGAGCAGAATGGAGTGTGGAGAGAAAGAACAGGACTCTCATTGAAGCTGCAAGGTCTATGTTGGCTGAGTCAGGGTTGCCACTGACCTTTTGGGCTAAAGCTGTCAATACAGCTTGCTATGTACAGAATAGAACTTTAGTGAATAAGAGGTTGATGAAGACTCCTTATGAAGTTCTTCATCATTTGGCCCCTCTTATTTCATTCTTTGGAGTCTTTGGGTGTCCATGTTTCATTCTCAACACTAGCAACCCACTCCAGAAGTTGCTAGTAAGGTGGATGCAGGGTACTTTGTTGGTTATTCATCAACTTGCAAGGCATACAGAGTCTTCAACTGTAGAACTACGGGGGTTGAAGAAACTCTGCATGTTAAGTTCAACGAATCTCCAAAGGACAAGATTCCACAAAACCCTGTGGAGTTGTTTGATCTGGACATACTGCAATATGTTCCTTATCAACCTCCAACTGTTGAGCCTGTCAACAAATCTCCACTGGTGATACTGATGATGATGTAGTCAGTACTCACCTCTTCAGGATTAGTGACAACCTTCCTGAGTCGCTGAACCTAATGCTCCTGTAGCCTCAGCAGCTCCATCCACTACAATGCTGATGAGATTTATGCTTGCTCTACTTCGTTTGAGCTGCCATCCTCTACATGGTTTCAGGAATCACCATCACCATCTGTGGCTGCTGATGGGTCTACAAACACTTGAACAGATATCATAGTCTATCAAGAGCTCAAGAATCACCCCACTTCACAAATCATTGGTGATATCCATGCTGGAGTTTCAACCAGGAATCATTGTCCAACTTCTTCTTCTATGCTCTCTTCATCAGTCAGCAAGAGCCAAGAACTATCATATTGCTTTAAGAGACAATGGATGGGTGGAAGCTATGCAGCTTGAGCTTCTTCAATTCAAGAAACAGCAAGTGTGGGAGCTTGTTCCATTACCCAAAGGTAAGTGTGCTATAGGCACCAAGTCGGTATTTAGGAACAAAACAGATGAGAAGGGCCAAATTGTCAAGAACAAGGCCAGACTGGTTGTTCAAGGGTTTGCACAGGAGGAAGGCATCGATTATGATGAGACCTTTGCCCCTGTGGCTAGACTGGAAGCAATCAGACTGTTCTTAGCTTATGCTGCCTTTCACAGTCTTAAGGTTTATCAAATGGATGTCAAAAGTTCCTTCCTATATGGAAAAATAAAAGAAGAGGTTTATGTGTGTCAACCACCAGGCTTTGAGGACAATAAACATCCTGATTGGGTGTACAAGCTTGATAAGGCTCTTTATGGGCTGAAGCAAGCACCAAGAGCCTGGTATGAGACACTCTCAACCTTTCTTCTAGAGAATAAATTCACTAGGGGCACCATTGACAAAACCTTATTCATCAAGACTGTAGGACAACATAAGCTCCTTGTTCAAATCTATGTAGATGACATCATCTTTGCATCCTCTGATCCAAAGTTGCATGATGAATTTACAAAGCTCATGAAGCTTAGGTTTGAAATGAGTGCTATGGGAGAATTACAGTTCTTTCTAGGTTTACAAATCAAACAACAGGATGATGGAATCTTCATCCATCAGTCCAAATATACCAAAGAGTTGTTGAATAAGTTTGATTTACAAACCTGTAAGCCCTGTTCTACTCCCATGAGCAGCATCACACAACTGGATGTAGATCAAAAGGTAAAGCGGTTGATGAAACCCTTTAGAGATGTATGATTGGGTCCTTGATGTATCTTACAGCTTCTAGACCAGACATCATGTTTTCAACATGTGCTTGTGCTAGATTTCAGGCTACACCTAAAGAATCCCATTTGATTGCAGTCAAAAGGATCTTTAGATATCTGTAAGGTACCCAATCACTAGGACTTTGGTATTCAGCTGGGCATTCTTGCAAATTAGTTGCTTTCTCTGATAGTGACTATGCAGGATGCAAAGTCACCGGAAAATCCACTTTTGGTGGTTGCCAATTCCTAGGCAATTGTTTAGTTTCTTGGCAGAGTAAGAAACAAACATCAATTGCTACATCCACTGCTGAAGCTGAGTATATTGCTGCTGCAAGTTGTACCTCTCAAATACTCTGGCTTCAGAACCAACTTCTGGATTATGGCATTACTGAGACTAAGACTCTATTATTAATGGATAGTGCTTCAGCTCTTTGTATTGTTAAGAATCCAGTTCAGCACTCTAGGACCAAACATATTGAGATCAGACATCATTTTATCAGGGATTGCTATGAGAAAGGTCTGATTGATCCTAAGTTTGTGCCTAGTGCTGATGAGCTTGCAGACATTTTTACAAAGCCTTTAGATAGTGCCACATTCCAAAATTTGGTACTGAGGCTTGGTATGCTGCAGCTTGATTAATTTGACCTATGCTGATGCTCTTACTTCACATCTACTGATGAGCATTAGGTCAAATACAAGTACTGATGAGTAATTTAGTCTTCAGCTCTTTCACAACTACTGAAGACTAAAATGACTCAAAGTACTGATGTACATTATTTATTGAAAACAACTGATGTAGTGAAGTGGATTACAACTACTGATGTATGATTTTCAATAAATAAGTACTGAAGAACAAATTTTGCTCACAAGTACTGATGTGTAATCTTACACAAGTACTGAAGACAAAATTTGTTCACCAGCTCTGAAGACTATTTCATCAGCACTTGTGAACATCTGATCACAAGAGCTGAAGGTAAATATTCTCAAGAGCTGAAGGGTCAATGAAACATATGAAAGTCAGCCAAAGAGCTGATGAGTAAATGTGGAGGCTAGTATGAAACAACTGATTTGACGGAAATAGCTGATGAGTAATTTCATATCAGCTGATACCAACAGCTACTGTTTCATACCCAAACAACTGAAGGACAAAACCATGTCTTCAGTAGTTTCACAACTACTGATGACTAACACCAAGTCCTCAGTTGTTTACAACAACTGAAGCAATACCATGTCTTCAGTAGTTCACAACTACTGATCTCAGTAGTTTACAACTACTGAAGGCTAACACCAAGTCTTCAGTTGTTACAACATCTGAAGAAGAATACTAGGTCATCAGTAGTTCATAACTACTGAAGACTGACAGTAACTCTTCAGACGTTTATAACATCTGAAGGACAAAACCAAGGTCTCAGTAGTTTCAACTACTGACGATTAACACCAAGTCCTCAGATGTTACAACCACTGAAGGTTAAAACCACGTCATCAGTCGTTACAACAACTGATAACTAACACCAAAACCTTCAGTAGTTTTCTTTCAACCTTTGCCCTACCCTATAAATACCCCACCTTCAGAGCATTTACTCCTCACTTGACCTAATCTTTCAAAACCTCTGAAATTCCCATACACCATTAATGGCGACCATGCAATTGAAACCTCGACACAACTGTGTCGCCCATCTCACCAAATCGCCATTATGGCCTAAGTTTCACCAAGCCATCGATCTTATGAACGACTCACCCTACAAAACGGATTTTCTCCTAAACCCTACTATATACCCCGACTCCTTGAAGGAGTTTTGGACAAACATGACCGTCCAAACTGGAGATCAGGATGGCGAGGTCTCTCTCCGGTCCTCCGATAATAACCACCTTGTGGTTATCACTCCAGCTACCCTGCGCGAAACCTTAAGCTGGAGGATGCCACCTACCCAACCTCTTACCCCAAAGGTGCCCTGGATTTATCATTCACTTCCAACGACTACCAGGGTAACCTCTCCGCCTCCACCTTGTTGAAGAAACACTTTCCGGATCCTCAACGACTGATCTTTCACATGGTGAACGTATGTCTGGCTCCCAAAACCTCTTCGTGGGACCAGATGTCCACAAGGTGGCAACAGGTATTGTTTTCTATCTTTGAGAACCAACCCTTGAACTTAACTGATATAATCTTTTTGGAACTTAAAGACATGGCCACAAAACCACTTTCTAACCGTTGGATCTTGTATCCACGGTTCATCATGGCCATGATAGAAAACCAGCTTCAGGCTGAGGGACTAGTTGGCACTGGGGTCCCTGCCATGGCTGTTCTAGCCGAGGTATACTCCAGGCACAACACTGACCACACACTTAAACAGGCTGGTCGGCTGCGAAAACCCACGCAGTAGGAACCCACAGCCTCCACCTCCAAATCAAAAGTCCCCACGAAACCAAAATCCAAAAAGAAGCCCAAAAAGGCTACTCAGGGAGATGAGTCCCCTGAGGATGCCCCTGCAACACAAAGGCAGGATGTGCCTGCTGGTTCGATTCTCCCAGCAGGTACCACGACTCCACCCACCACAACCGCACAGGCTTCCTCTCAACAGGAGCCTGATGCAACCAATATTGGGGCAACCACACTACTGGGGTCTATCTCACTTGAGAAGACTGCCATTGAAAAGCACAGTCCTCCCCCTGTGCACCCTGCTTCAAGCCAATCTACTGATGAGGCCGCCCCACAAAGCCCTACATTGGCAATAGCCAAAGTGCTGACCCATCTGAGCACTCCACCCTCTCCCCAGAAACCTATTACACCTGGGGAGACTCCAACCGAAGAGGGGGTGGATACAAGTGCCGGTGGGAGCCCACAGCACAGAGAATCAGTCCAATCTCCCAGTGTGGCTAGGGAGATAGGACAATCTGGTGAGGCTGCCACTTCCCCTGCATCAACATCTGAGCAGGGTGAAGCTGGTAACATCACTAAGACCTCACCAGAGGCAACTGCCGATGATGGATCCAATCCGGAGGCTGGAAGTCCCCAGTACCATGAACAAGGGGCACATGCTATTACTGAGCCACACTCAGAGCATGTACATCCTGACATTGTCAGGAGGTCAGGTGATTCAGCTCATACTGATGATGACCTGAGCTTTTTCTATGATGTAGTAGCTCAAAATACTATCTTAGAGGATGAGATAAGCAGACTCAAAGAGCTGCTTGCTCAAATGACTCAAGATAGAAGTCCATCTGCCACCACTACCCAACAGATGGCACCTTCACCCGAAGGTCTCATACACATTGAGCCACTCCTACAAACTCGGCCACCAGCCCCTGCTTCTGGCACTAGCTCTCAGGGTCAGAACCCCCCTGAGCAGCTGGATGCTATCCTCCAAAAATCACACCCATACTGTCATTCAAACCCTTGATGAGAGGCTTCCCACTTACATACAACCTATGGTGGAGGTTGCCATTACTAGGGCGCTTGCTGATAGTCAAACCCCAACCAATGCACCCAAAAAGGGGGAGACATCAGTGCAAGCCAAGAGGAAGAGGGGAGAGGAGGAGTTAGAGGCAGAGAAGAGGTGGTGGTGAGAGGGAGATGGTTGAGGAGACTAGGAAGGTGAGGGAGAAAGGGAAGAGGAAGGAGAGGGAGGTTGAGCAAATAGAAGTGACTGGAATCCAAAGGATTTCAGTGTCACTTATAAGAAAAGGGAGAGGGAGAGGGAATGGACTCTGATCTAGCAGCCCTTGTCAAGGAGGCTGATGCTGAACACAGCAAATCAATGGATTCTGCCATTGATCAGCTGTTCAGGCAAGGCTTTGACAAGGACACTGCATTGCTAGATCAGGAGCTTAGGAGGATGGAAACTAGGGAGATTGAACACCGATGGTCTACTTATAGCCAAGAGGACAAAAAGAGACTCGAGGCTATGAGTAGATTCATTTCGAAGTATCTGGGAAGGCCAGTCCTTGATATTAAAGCATGGTCCAGGGATAGAATCTGGCTATAACCACCAAGATCTATTCAGCTGGTACTTTTACTAAAGGACTGGTTGCTGAGGCCCTCTCCGAAGCCGGTGCTGGGAACAGGACACTTCTAGCAAAACAGACTAAGCCCTCTCTCATATCTAGATTGCTAGAAGTGCCTGCCAAAATTCCCACACCAACCACCAAACCACAACCCACAAAACCAACCCTTCACCATCAAAACCCGCAGCCAATGATCCACCCTTGGTGAAGAAGAGAAGGGTGTTGAGGCCGCAAGAAGAAGAAGAAGAGGAGGATGAGGAGAATAGTCTACCTATTTCAGCAGTTATACCTTTACCTAAAGCCAAATCACAAACCATCACTCCCACCTCACAGCAGGACACTGTGAGGGTAAAACTAGAGGAAGAGGAGCAGCAGAGATTGCACGATGAGGCAATGCTGAAAAGCATTGACAAATCATATGCTGCTTCTACTTCCATCATGAACATGAAGAAGGAAGCTCTGAGATTATTCACCCTCAAACAAACCTTTCAATATAACAAGGAGAGGGTGAGAACTTGGCCTGACCCAAGGGTGTCTCACAGGATAGTCAAGAAGGACATGCCTGTGAGATACAAGAGCCAACTAAAGAGAATCGTAGATGAAGTGATCTTTGTGGCTCTTGTAATAACACCCTGGGAAATAGTAGAGGAGTTCGAGAAAGCCTATAGAGCCAACCAATCACCCCAAACAATGCTAGATAATAGGGTGATTAGGAAGGGTTTGGTCTATAAGAGGCTTGAGAACTTCCATAGGGATGAGCTCAACCTGTTGTTGGAGGGTAAACACCCTGATGAATTTGCATACAGGCAAATCACAACAGTTGAGCTCAAAAATGGAAAACAGGCCAAGTACATCTCAGAGCTGTACGGTCGGGAGGGATTGTTCGATGGTGTGCCTGAAGACCTCTCCAAAGAAGAACAAATGATCTTTCTTCAGGCCTACACCCGAGAATCCTACCGGCTTGTACATGGGAGGTAGATCTCATGGATGGGACAACAGCTCTGTGTCCAATTCCCCAAGACAGAGCTCCCATCCATACTTAGCCAAACAATCACTAGAGACTACCTCTTAGGCCAGTGCTTATCTGGGTCAACTTCTAATCTGATCTAGAAGGAAATAGACCAATCTTTATGCCACCAATAAGTGGGACAACCAATAATTAGAGGTTTTGGCTGCATTGGTTCAGGGGGAGTTTGTTGGACCAAAAGAACCAATGAGCCAAGATCAGGAAAACCTCTAAGTCCCACATGCCACTGCAACAACTGCTGAAGACTCCCATCAGCTATGATTAGAACAAGCTGCTCTAGAGGATTTTCTCCAGATGACTCGAGAGCATCTTAGCTCCAGCCTCGGCTGTTCTGATCCCATCAGCTGTTCTGACAAAGTCTGAAGAACAAAGTATGAAGATCAAAGAACTGAAGAACAACAGCTGAAGACTCAAACAAAGTACTGAAGACCAAGTACTGAAGTCTGAAGTACTGATCTTACAAGTACTGAAGACTTCAAGTACTGAAGACAAGTACTGAAGAATCAAAAGCTGAAGAACTGAAGACCTGAAGACCTTCTACTGAAGCACAAAGTCTAAAGACAAAGACTGAAGACAACAGCTGATGATATCTACTGAAGTCATCAGCTGTTACATCATCTGAAGCCAAGTCTGAAGACCAAGTCCTGAAGACTCAGAGTTTGTCACAACAGCTGAAGAAGTCTTCTTCAGTTGTTGTGATGGTTTTTCTTTTTCAGTAGTTTATTTTGTTTCAGTAGTTGTACAACAGCTGAAGAGCATGTTCTTCAGCTGTTATAGTATCAGTAGTTAGAAACGACTGAAGAGTTTGTTCTTCAGTCGTTGTGGGATTTTAGTAGTTTTACTTTTGTCAGTACTTGTAAAAGATAGGAACATTTTTGTAAGAAGATGTCAGCTGTTGACATCTTCAGTAGTTTCATGTTCCGTTAGTTGTAATTTTAATATTCAGTTGATGTCAGAAAAAGGACATCACCACCATCCTTTTGCCGCCTATAAAAGGATGGTGAACCATGTTGTTTTAAATGCCGAAACGTGCTTAGCAATAAAACATTTAATGTTTCGCAGAACTCTTCTCTCTCTATGTTTATGCTTTTAATTGCAATATCTTTTATGTTCTTGAATAATTGCTAATTAATGTGCTAAATCCGCTGCAAACATAATCTAATTGATCAAACGAGAGGCTGAGATCCTGTCATTTAAGGTGTGTATGAATGTCATATATATATATATGCATGTGTTGGTTCATTACTTGCGAAACGTGATGAAATAAGACTTGATCTTTGACATGCAATAAGTTATTTGTTATGGATAGTTTAGAACAGTAAGTTGGATATAATGTAGCATGAAAATATGTTAGATAGTGGATGGATCATTGTTTGGTTAATTTAAACGATTATGGCTGAAATATACGTCAAAATGCATGCTAGAATAGGTATTTTCGTATGGATCAACGGAATTATTGAAATCTAGAACTAGGACTATAAAATAAGGATATTCTATGTGTAAATAATGTATTTTTGATAATATGTATGATTCTTGGTGATTGGATGCATTACCTTACGTTTTAGGCTTAACTAGTCGTAAGAACGTCAACTTTTGGCATGAAAATTAGGCATAATATGGGTCTGAGTTTAATCAGTTGTTATGGACTTGTTATATGTATTATTTACAACCTTATGAAGTACAATTAGTTCATAAAGTTATACGTGCGTTTGAACATGTTTTATGATGCCTAAATAGTCACTTATGCGAAGAAATTGCCATAAATTAGTGATTTTTATATCAAGTTGTTAAAGTTGTTTGATTCATGAAAATATGATTTAGAATTTATGTATGCATATAAATATGAGTGTTTATGTGCTATTTGGCTATATTTTTTACATTTTGGTTGTTAATTAGTACGTGCCTAAGTAAGGCGTGGTCCATCGTTTTCGCTAAGAACTTCGCCGAATGTTATAATCACCAACTACTCGCGTAAATAAATATTTTCTAAGAAAATAACATAAGTCTATTAGGTTGGATGAACAACTAGCTTGTAAGACTTGAGTATCAATTCTTAAAAGTGTCTATCGTATTTAGGGCACTAATAGGGTTGACTGGACGTCTGTTGGTGTGATTGCACGTATTATCAATCTCGTTGATCAAGGTGAGTTTCTACGGCCCCTTTTTAACTTGTTATTGTTTTACAAAATCATGGGGGAAATACATGGCTTTCGTTCGTTGTATCAGGATTATGTGGCTTACTCGTATGTGTTCATATGATAGTCTTGAGTATGGGTGGTTCGTTATTGTGTTCATGTAGGTCGTTCATGAATACCCCCTTTCCCGTATAATCATTAGCCTTAGGGTAGGCCACAGTGTATATTGGTAGATCTATTTGGGTTTGACAACCCACACTCGGGATCAGTAGCTCTGATCAGGCGTTTTGGATGCGAGTGAATATATGTTGAATTCATTTCGTGGGGATTGCTTACCTTTTGTAAAGCCTTCGTGTTTTGGTTTGATTATAGCTCCGGGTGCTATCATTTAGTTGTATTCCTAGCTAGTTTACAACTTACCACATTGTTTGTCACTGATATCTGATACAGTTGTATGTAATGTTTTCGTAAAACCCGTGAAACTCGCTCAACTTTATGTTGAATTTTTAAGCGTATATTTCAGGTACATAGGAGCATGGATGGTAGTATGAACTGGGCTTGGGCAAACGATGGAAGTTGGCATCTTTTGGGATTTATTTTGACTATTTATGCAAAAACACGATCTTTGTGTATGATCGATGTTAAACAAACGGAATATTACTTATTTTGAAATATTGTGACAAAATCCTGTGGTTGAAATTTTAAAACTTATGTTTTAACGTTTGCCTATATATCATGTTGGTTTCCAACTATGTCATCACCATGCTTAACGCATATACAATTCCGCTGCGATATTCAACGTCGTTTTTGGGGTGTGACAATAGCCGGTCAATGGACTCTGTCATTGATCAGCTGTTCAGGCAAGGCTTTGACATGGACACTGCCATGCTAGATCAGGAAATTAGGAAGATGGAGATAAAGGAGATAGAATACCGATGGACCACTTATAGCCAAGAGGAAAGAAAGAGACTCGAGGCTATGAGTAGGTTTATTTCGAATTATCTGGGGAGACCAGTCCTAGATGTGAAGGCTTGGACCAGGGACAGAATCTTGGCTATAGCCACCAAGATCTGTTCAGCTGGTGAATTTACCAAGGGACTAGTTGCAGAAGCCCTGTCAGAAGCCGGTGCTAGGAACAGGACTTTGCTAGTCAAACAGACTAAACCTTCCCTCATCTCTAGATTACTAGCATAGCCTGCCCAAATTCCCACACCAACAACCCAAACACAACCCACAAAACCAACCCCTCACCATCAAAACCTATTGCCGATGATACACCCTTGCAGAAGAAGAGAAGGGTGTTGAGGCTGCAAGAAGAAGAAGAAGAGAGGATGAGGAGGATAGACTGTCTCTTTTTGCAGTCATATCTTTACCTAAAGCCAATCCTAAACCCATCACTCCCACCTCACAGATGGATGCTGTGAGGGTTAAGATAGAAGAAGAAGAGCAGTAGAAACATCATGATGAGGAGATGCTGAAAAGCATAGACAAAGCTTATGCTGCTTCTTCTTCTATAGTCAACATGAGGAAGGAAGCTCTGAGACTCTACACTCTAATGCAAACCTTCCAATATGATAGAGATAGAGTGAGAACTTGGCCTGATCCCAGTGTGGCTCACAGGATTATTAAGAAAGACATTCCTGTGAGATACAAGAGCCAAGTAAAGAAGATCGTAGATGAAGTGATCTCAGTGGCTCTTGTAATAACACCCTGGGAGATTGTAGAGGAGTTCGAGAAAGCCTACAGGACTAAGCAGCCACCCCAAACGATGTTGGAGAATAGGGTGGTTTAGAAAGGCTTAGTCTATAAGAGGCTTGAGAACTTCCGAAAGGATGAGCTCAACCTGTTACTAGAAGGCAAACATCCTGATGAATTCGCCTATAGACAGGTTACAACACTTGAGCTCAAAATGGCAAACAGGCCAAGTTTGTCTCAGAGTTGTACGACCGTGAAGGATTATTCGAAGGTGAGGCTGAGGACCTATCCAAAGAAGAACAAATGACATTCCTTCAAGCCTACACCAGAGAATCCTACAGGCTCGTACATGGAAAGTTGGTCTCATGGATGGGACAACAGCCCTGTGTCCAGTTCCCCAAGACAGGGCTCCCATTCATACTAAGCCAATCAAATCTCAAAGACCACTTTCCAGGCCAGTGCTTATTTGGGTCAACTTCTGATCTGATCTGGAAAGAAATAGACCAACTTTTCTGCCAACAATAAGTGGGATGATAAATCACTTAGAGGTTTTGGCTGCATTGGTTCAGGGGGAGTTTGTTGGACCAAAAGAACCAATGAGCCAAGATCAGGAAAACCTCTAAGTCCCACATGACATCACAATAACTGCTGAAGGCTTCATCAGCAGTTTGACAAAGACTGAAGATTCAACAGCTGAATATCAAAGATCTGAAGAATAACAGCTAAAGATCCCAAGTACTGAAGACAAGTACTGAAGTCTGAAGTACTGAAGAATACAAGTACTGAAGACTTCAAGTACTGAAGACAAGTGCTGAAGATCAAAGCTGAAGAACTGAAGAACTGAAGATCAACAACTGATGCACAAAGTCTGAAGACAAAGACTGAAGACATCAGCTGATGACAACTACTGAAGTCATCAGCTGATGAAACGTCTGAAGCTTAAAGACTGAAGACCAAGTGCTGAAGCTTCAGAGTTTGTCATAACAGCTGAAGAAGTCTCCTTCAGTTGTTGTGATGGTCTTACTTTTTAGTATTTGTAATTTTTCCTTTTCAGTAGTTTGTATAACAGCTGAAGAGTTTGTTCTTCAGTTGTTATAGTTCAGTAGTTGTAAACGACTGAAGAGTTTGTTCTTCAGTCGTTGTAGTACTTTCAGTAGTATCTTTTCTTCAGTAGTTTGTAATAAGTAGAACATTTAACATTTTGTAAGAAGATGTTAGCTATTTGACATCTTCAGTAGTTTAGTGTTCTTTCAGTAGTTTGTTAAATAACCGTTTGATGTCACTATCAAGTGACATCAGCATTCGTCATTCTTCCTATAAAAGGAAGATGACCTAACTGTATCCGTGCCGAAACGTGTGAGTAATAGAAAATACCTTTTTGGCAAAATCGTTCTCTCTCTATATTTGTACTGTTACATGCAAAATCATATGTGTTCTTGCTGTAATTGCTAATTCTCGTGCTAAATCCGCTACGAATACAACCTAATTGATCAAACTAGAGGCTGAGATCATGTCAAGCAGTTTGCTAAAGGACACAAGCTTCTCCTTCTTAAGGTGCAAGGAATATATGGTTCTTGTTCCTTGAGCATTAATGTGACTAACACAGTTGCATGCTTAAGGCCCATTGATGTCACACTCCCGCTTATAGCGGAAACACGAGTATGTAACGGACGGGATCGTCATAACACATTATTAATTAATAGAAATGCATTAAATGATATATAGCCAACGTGTCATGACGTCACCCGACACAAATGAAGACTTGTGCCATAGTTAGTTAGTTCCACGACAAACATAGTCAAACGGTCAATGAAGTTTAAATCCCATAACCCGGGAACAAGTAAACAAAAGCATGATCAACAGAGATAATCCAACGTAACATGTTATCAGTATCACAAGACAAGTCTCAAAATGCATTTCCTTAAAGTCATTTCTAAGGCCAGAAACTCTAGCTACGCCTGATGAATTTTACCTGAAAAGATATGCTCAAAAGATCAACGTATTGTTGGTGAGTTCACAGGTTTAAATAATAAACAAAACTTGATGTTGTGTAATAGTTTGGTAGGACATAGTGCATATAGTTATAAACAAGCAATATCACATGTAACATGAGCCTTACAACTAAACCTACGACGTACACACAGAACTTGTTGGAACATATTCACCCTAGAGCCTATTCGTGGCCACTGTTAATCCTAAATAGTATACTACAAACAAGGGTGGGAGTGTCAACCCAATAGTACTATCAATACCTGTCCGCCGACTCCAACACCGGAGTTAAATAGTTGTGAATAGAGAACCACACAAAAAAACTCATGCATGTACCAGATATTAACTTAGAAAACAGTAAACATAACAGTCCTAAAGATTTAATAAGTGCATAGCATAAAAAGGGTGAGCATACTTTTCCCCCTAAGTTTATAAATAATTGAAACAAAAACGAGGCCGCGAAACTCACCTTGAAATGAGGCGAAATAAACTGAACAAGACTTGAAAGGATGAGAGCAAACGAGCAATCAATCACCTATATTAATTACAACTTAAATCTTAAGACGCGTCTAAGAAGAATAGGTGCTTTCGGTCAGTCTCGGGTCGGTTCGGTTTATCACGCGGCTCACACTTAAGTATGTATATATAATATATGTTTGTATCCAAATAAACAAGTAACCCGGTTGCCAATAGAAATAGCACATGTCATACTTGTTCTACAACACCATAATATTAATTTATTATTTATTTGTTTATTTATTTATTTATACCTATCCCATACATTATATAAATTTATATATATATATATATATATATATATATATATACAATTCACAACCAACACTAAGTACACATGTATTTATTTACATATCTATGTATATATATAGTTAACTCCACTCTCACACATAATGTTGATGGGTTTGTTAGAACACAAAATCGAAGTTTAACCATTTAAACTTTCTGAAAAAACGCAGCGGATATATAGCTTTGAAAACTTGTTTAAAAGCTGAAAATATGTTCTTTAGGTGACCATATAAACGTATTAAACAAACCCATTAACCAAAGGATCATATTATGTGAATCAACATGCTATGTATATACAAAATCAACACAATATGACAGCCTCAAAGGGCTGCCATAAACTACCTCACTGCAGTCCTCAAAACATGGATGAAAGAGTGTAGATGAAGATGATGATGATGTCGAATTTGCAGCCCTCAAAGAAGAGAACCTCAAGTAGCTATACCCACAAGCTTGTTCCAAACACCTTGTTTGCTAGGAAGTATGACACCAAGTCCTATTCAACTTCTTGAACCCGAAAAATCAGCCAAGAACCTCTTCTATTTCAGCCAAAATTTTCGAGATTATTGAGAGAAGAAGAAGAAGAGGAGTTCCTTTGCATGTGTGAGAGAGAAAAGGAGAGTTGGAGAGTGTGAATGAAAGAGTGTATCAATTGATTTGTCTTGCAAAAAACAAGAGATGGTTGGTGCTTCCCAAGCCTATGGGCGGCCGAAGTTAAGGGTTTAAAATGGGTTTCCCACCCATTTTAATCTTTTACAAAACTACACTCTTTCATTCATTTTTAGTTATAAAGTTAAAGCCTAGTTTAATTTTTATAACCCAACACCCTTTTATGTGCCATTATTTAACTATCTTAAATAATGAAACAAATAAATATCTCTAGAACATATTATCCATATAATCTTGTTCTATCACAAAAGCAATATTTAGAAAACCAATTTTCTAAATAGGTGTCCATATATTTGTTGTATGATCCTATCAATAAACAAATATATGTTGGTGTTTGTATAACTTGTTATTGGGTATGACCTGACTAGGATCATAACATACTAACCACATCAATCTTGTATGTGTTTTGGGCATATAAGATCCAACAATCTCCCACTTGCACAAGATGCATAGAAGATTGATGCAAGCAGTAAATACCGCCTAGCAATGGTTTACTACCCTTAATACGTATGACTAAGTGTCATTCAATAACATCATCTTCTTCAAGTACCATACTTGAAATGTTTTAGGTGAATCAATCAACTATCCTTTTGTCTCAGATGTCATGTTAAATCCTAGAGACACGGAGTGATCATTCTCATTGATTTAACTTTATCAGGCCTTAGACATCTTACTCTCAATGAATAAGAGGGACAAATTTCATCTCGACTACATACGTCTGTCACAATTACCTTATATCAAACCTGAACTCAGACTTATGTACTGCCATATTTTAGAACAGCGAAGAACTGAGCCAAGGTATGATATTTGGTAAATATCAAGACCCAATATGTATCTCAGGTCAGAGGATACCAAATGATGTTCGCCTTTACTCAAAATTACTTATGATCAATGATGAAGATTCCGTGTAGTAATATTTGAGATGCAGGTCAGTCCAATATTTGCATCCCACAAATATCTATGAACCTTGGTAGCAACCAATTGCTCTATATTCATCCTTATGAATATCAACCAATCCTAGTTCATAATAATCTTACTCTCACACTTGTTCCCACAAGTATGAACGACTACGGACATTTAGAGTAAACAATTTACTCATGGATTAAACACGCTAAATTGGAACATTAATTAAAACATTATAACCAAATAATTTTATTCAAATAATAAAGGGTTCCATATATCCAAATACAAAATTTACAGATCAAGTCCAATCACTAGAATAGCGAAGTCCCATGGCACAAGTATGACCTTCATGCTTTGCCTTTTCAAGGAGCTTCGTGAGAGGATCCGCAATATTTTGATCCGTGTGAACTTTGCGAATACATATCTTTTCCTTTTCAACTTCATCTCGTATGTAGTTGAATCTCCACTCAATGTACCTAGTCTTTTGATGAGCACGGGGTTCCTTGATTTGAGCAATCGCACCCTCGTTATCACAAAAGATCTCTAGGGGTCCTGAATGGAAGGGACAACCCCTAGATCGGCAATGAATTTCTTCAACCATGCAGCTTCTTAAGCTGCCAATGAGGCGGTGACGTATTCTGATTCTGTAGTTGATAGAGCCACCACATCCTGCTTGGAGCTCTTCCAAGAGACCGCTCCTCCATTTAGAATGAAAATGTATCCCGATTGTGACCGTGAATCGTCACGATCGGTTTGGAAACTCGCATCCGTGTAACCTTTTACAACGAGTTCCTCATCACCAGATCCATATATTAGGAACATATCTCTTGTCCTCCTTAGGTACTTAAGTATGTTCTTAACAGCCATCCAATGACTGTTTCCAGTATTTTGCTGGTATCTGCTCGTCATGCTCAAGGCGCATGACACGTCCGGTCGAGTGCATATCATCGCATACATGATGGATCCAATAGCAGATGCATATGGGATTGCCTTCATTTTATCTTGCTCATCCTTTGAGCTAGGACATTGAGTCGTACTCAATATCATTCCTCTTTAAAAAGGTACCGTACCTTTCTTAGAGTTTTCCATCTTGAACCTTTTCAAGATTTTATCAATGTATGCACTTTGATTTAAACCAATCAACCGCCTTGATCTATCCCTATAGATCTTTATTCCCAGAATATAGGCGGCTTCACCAAGATCCTTAATGGAAAAACAACTTCCAAGCCAGGTTTTTACACCTTCCAAGGTTGGAATGTCATTTCCAAATAGCAGTATGTCATCGACATACAATACTAGGAAAGTTATTGTGCTCCCACTAGCCTTCTTATACACACAAGCCTCATCAGTGTTTTTGATGAAGCCAAATTTCTTTACCTCCTCATCAAAACGGTGATTCCAGCTTCTCGATGTTTGTTTCAATCCATAGATTGATTTCTTCAACTTGCATACTTTATTAGGATGTTTTGGATCGACAAAACCTTCAGGCTGAACCATATAGACATCTTCCTCAAGATATCCATTTAGGAAAGCGGTTTTGACATCCATTTGCCAAATCTCATAATCATAATGAGCAGCTATGGCAAAAAATATCCTTATAGACTTTAGCATCGTAACAGGTGAGAAGGTTTCATCATAGTCAACCCCTTGAGTTTGAGTGAAACCCTTTGCTACAAGTCTAGCCTTATAAGTATCCAAGTTTCCATGCATATCGGTTTTCTTCTTGAAAACCCACTTACTTCCAACTACCTTGGAATTAAGAGGTGGTACAACAAGTTCCCAAACTTGATTGTCATACATGGATTGCATTTCAACATTCATGGCTTCAAGCCAGTTGTCACAATCTGAATTGGACATTGCATTATGGTATGTGGTTGGTTCATCTGAATCTACCACATAGCATCCATCCATGAAAAATCCGTATCTTTCAGGTGGATTACTAGTTCTACCACTTCTGCGAACGTCTTGTGTGTATTGATCAACCCCTTGATCATCCTCAACATCCTCATGTTGAGTGTTAGTTTTAACCAAACGTGCATCGGGTTGTGGTTCTTGATCCTCCTCAAGATCCGTTGTTCTAGTGCTAGCTCCTTCCATAAGGAACTTTGCTTCTAAGAACTCACCCTTTCTGGCAACAAACACCTTTTGTTCTAGTGGATCATAGAAATAATATCCCATAGAATCTCTAGGATATCCTATAAAGATACACTTGGTGGATCGGACTTCCAATTTGTTTGGGGTGGGAGTCTTAACATAAGCCTCACAACCCGAAACCCTTAAGTATGATAGGGATGGAACTCTTCCATGCCATATCTCAAAAGGTGTCCTTTCCACCTTTTGGTTGGGGCCATATTTAGAATACGGGCCGCGGAGAGCAAAGCAAAACCCTAAAATGATAGAGGCAGTGTGCTTCTAGCCATCATAGATAGGACCATATCCAATAAGGTTCGATTCCTCCTCTCAGACACACCATTATGTTGTGGTGTTCCAGGTGGAGTGAGTTGTGAGACAATCCCACAACTCCTAAGATGATCTTGAAAAGCATCACTTAGGTATTCACCTCCTCTATCGGTACGGAGAACTTTAATTGACCTGTTGAGTTGATTTTCTACTTCATTCTTGAAGATTTTGAACATTTCAAAAGCTTCATCTTTGTGCCTTAATAAGTACACATACCTATAGCTACTATAATCATTGGTAAAGGTAACTAAGTATCTTTCACCATTCCTAGTCATTGGTTTAAAAGGACCACATACATCCGAATATATGATTCCTAATAAATCTTTTGCCCTTTCGGTAGTTCGATTAAAGGGTACCTTAGTCATTTTACCTTGTAAACAAGATTCACAAACATCAAATGAATCACATTCATTTGTTTTTAAAAGACCATTCTTTTGAAGTGTTTGTAAACGTTTCTTGTTTATATGACCAAGACGACAATGCCAAAGATAGGTATCACTCAAATCCAACTTGAGTTTCTTGGTACTAGTTTGGTACAATGAACTATTTAAAGCATTGTCATGAACCAATTCATAAATACCATTAATGGGAATAGCTTTAAAATAGAACATACCATTTAAAGAAACATGAATATCATTTTCAATAAAGGATAATACATAATCATAATGTCTTAATTGGGATACAGAGATAATGTGCCTAGTCAAACTAGGAGCATACAAAACGTTCTTCAAAATAACTTCCAAGCCACTTGGAAGTTTTAGGATGTAGTCCCCACGAGCTTCAACTAAGACTTTAGTTCCATTGCCCATGAAGAGGCTTACATCCCCTTGATTGAAGTCCCTACTTCTTGTGAACCCCTGCAACAAATTGCAAATATGAGTTCCACATCTGGTATCTAATACCCATTTGTTTGAAGATGTAACATTAAGATCAATATGAATCATGTATATTGTACCTGAGGTCTGCCCGACATCCCTCTTTGCTTTCAACTCTTGGAGATGGAGAGGACAATTCCTTGCCCAATGTCCAATCACCCCACACTTGAAGCATGGGTCATTAGTAGCAACCTTTTGCTTCTTCTCTTGTGGTTTGGGTGGCACCCTTTCCACCCCTTTCCCCTTCCCCAAATGGGTCCCTTACCCTTGGCAACCTTTGCCTTGGGTGTGGGATAAGGCCTTTTCTTGTTCCCACTTTCATTGATGGTGAGAATGGGTAAAACCCTTTTACCCATGGCCGCCTCAGCCGTTTTGAGCATTGAGTGAAGCTCACCAATGCTTTTGTCCCAAGCATTCATGTTGTAGTTCAACACGAATGTCTCGAACTTCTTGGTAAGGCCGTTTAGGATCAAATCCGTGGCCAATTCCTTCGAGATGGGACAATTTAGCCTCTCGAGGCGGTCAATATGACTTTTCATCTTAAGTACATAAGATGAAACAGATTGGTTGTCGTCCATACGACATGCATGGAGTGCTCGAACCGTTTCAAAGCGCTCAACCCTTGCTTGCTGTTGGAACGTTTCCTTCAGCTGGATTATCATGTCGTAAGCTCCGTGATGTTCATACTCCTTTTGGAGATCCGGAGTCATGCTCGCTAGCATGAGACAAGACACTTGGACGGAGTCCTCAGTGTATTTTATCCAATCGTTATAGGCCTCCTCATCATCCTCAGTAGGTTGATCGGGGATAGGGTCGTCTAAAACATATGATCTTCTCTCTTGCTTGAGAATGATTCTCAAGTTTCGATACCAATCAATAAAGTTGTTATGATTTAGACGTTCCGTTTGGAGGATCGCTCGTAATGATTGGTTTGACGCGGAAGAGTTATCGTGATTTTCATTATTGGTGGCCATCAACAAAATTTAACAAAGATCTATTTTAGTATTTTCGATATTGCTATTTTTAATAATTAATGCTTTTTAAGGTCATTTTTATGTTAAAATCTAGAACCCAACATTACATTTAAATTGTGGTTAGGTGACCTTTATCCCACGATTTAAATTAATAAGGTGGTCAACGATTGACGGTTGCAACCATTTGCAACTTCTAGAGGTATGGGATCGACTTTAAACATCATATGTAAAGTCGGCATGTTAATCCCATCAACACCATTTGGAAACCATGTTGTAGGTGATCCATTTAACATGGTTTGCAAATCAAGACATCCTGCTTACACACACGTGTGAGTTTGCCAAAATGAGTGGTTAGGTGACCTTTATCCCACGAATGTGACCTCGTTTCCCATAAGAGTAGTAGGATCTCCTTTCAAATGGACTAGGAGTTCTCTTGTGGGGTGGGGAGTAAACCTCAGGAATGGGCCTTTTGGTCTCAGTCTTTGAACATTTACCCTCTTTAACAAACTTAACTTGTTTAATATTTTGATTAATTTGTCTTTGAGGCTGAATATTATCCCTTTTAACTGGTTTAACTTGAGTGGTTTTAGATATCTTGGTTTGTGTAATATTTGATTTTGATTCCAAACCAAGAGATGTTTGGACATTTGCTTCCACCCGTTTCTCAGCATTGACATTGCTTGATGCTGAGGTTTTCTGATCATCATCCGGAGAAGCAGGCTTAACTGCTGTGTCCGGATCACGAACCAGAGGAGTTGTCACCACATGATCCTTAATTGGGTTGTTATTAATTGGATGTTGTTTTGTGTTCAAAAGGATCTCATATGGTGGTGGAACTACCTTGTAACCCAATCCCTCCCCATTGTTGCGCTCTTTAACCAAGTTTTTCAAAATATACGAAGAACTCGCTAAACTATGTAGTTTCTGTTTCAAAGACTCATTTTCTACTTGTAAAACCGCTTTGTCCTTTTTAGTCTCTTCAATGGTCTTCAAGTAGTATTTAATGTCATTTTCTTGGTTAAAGGCAACAACTTCAGTTTCCTTTAGTTGCTTCTTCAACGCATCTAACTTCTCCTTATAACTGCTCTCATTTTGTTTTAAGACACGATTAGCTTCTGAGCACAGTTTTAAGTCATTTACTAAGTTATCATTGTGTTCTAATAACCTAGCAAATTTTTGATCAATGCTTTCCCTAAATTTATCACATTCAACACAAGCATGTTTATCAAATAATTCATCTTTAGATTTTACCTGTGTAGACGTTGACGTGCCAGCCATGAAAGCATTCTGAGACGTATGTTGAGCTTCAGATTCTGAATTCAACTCATTCTGGACAATTTCATCAACAGCATCAAACGTCTCTTCCAAATCAGCAGTATCAACCTCAGCTGAGCTTTCCCCTTCACTGGCTGAGTCTTCGTTCAAGTCCTCCACAGATGCTATGTTAGCTTCATCAGACACAAATCGAAAGGACCAGTCTTGTCCTTCATCTCCTTGTGCTACCATAGCTTTAGAATCACTTCCCGTGGACGTTGGTTTCTTGTCTTTATCTTGCCTGTTGAACGAGGAAAATGGATTCCCGTTCCCAGTCTTCTTAGGCTTCGAACACTCTCTTTTAAAGTGGCCCTTTTCTCCACAATTGAAGCACGTGACTTTAGACTTGTCAAAACCAAAGGTTGTATCTTTAGTAGCCACGAGATTCTGCCCTGTTTTCTTCACAAATTTCTTGGCTCTTCGGACAGCACTTGCAAGAGCCCACATAATGTCCATTCTTTCCAGCTCATTCTCATCTACTTGCTCGTAATCTTCATCAGCAAGGTGGCAATTTCCAATCTTGCCTGCCACCAAACCATCATAAGAGTGCACAACAGCAACAAGTAGATCCATGTGCTCTTTAGCAACCTCCACTGTTACTTTTCCCAGATTTTCTATCATCAACTTTGCACACTGAGTAACAATGGGACTTTGAATAACTCCAGATGCACCATGAGGCTCATTTGCATATGATGAGCCTTGTTCAGCAGTTGGAGATGCATTGGACACGAAGGCTGTTTGCAGAGGTGCACCAGAAGACTTTGCAGCAGGGGTAGAAGTAGGAGGGACATTGTAGAGTGAGGGGTCTTGTGCATAAGAACCTTTCTTTGCCTTGTACTTGTGTCGCACTTCTTCCTCTCTCAGTTTTAGAATAAAGTCATTTATATCCAAGGTTTCTAAAACTGGGTTGTATCGCAAAGTGGAAATGAATGAATCCCACTTTTCAGGTAGACCATCTGCCAAGCTTAAAACTTTGTCTTCCATTGATGTCTTAACACCATGAGTGTGAAGTTCACTCATCAGATGATAGAACCGATCGATGATTTCATCCAAGCTTTCATTCCCAATTGCTGAGAAGTTATCAAACTCCTTCTTCAACGCTTTACCTTTCAGTGCCTTTAAATTAGAATTTCCATCATACCTCTTCTCAAGAACTTCCATCAGTTTTTTACTTTGCTTGTGCTCTGAGTATTGGTGAAAAATGGGCTTGGGAATGGACAGAGTCAAAATAGCATAGGCCTTCTTCTCGGCATTGTAGGCAACCTTCTGTGTATCGGTGAGTCCGCTCAAAGTCAAAGGAACACGATCAGCCCCCACGGGTATTTTATAACCAACCTCAATAGAGTTCCATAAGTTAGTATCCACGCCATTAAGATAAATCTCAAAATGTTGTCTCCATTGTGGAAAGTCCTCTATAGTCAATAGTTTAGGTGGCTTGTTATGGTTCCCTATCTCATTCTCCAGTAACAACAAGGTCTGTATCCTCGAATCCTTTCCAGCTGACATGGCATAATTTTCTGAGTCCATTCTTTTATTAATTTAACTTGTGAATTAAACTGCTAATGCGATTGGGCTGTACGACTGGGATGCGACTAACACTAGCTGTATGTGATTGGACTCAAACGTACGATTGAACAGGCGAATGAGATACTTAGGCAACTTAACAGACCGAACGACTCAGCTGGGCGACTGGAGTTGGCAATTGACTCAATCGGGCTACTGGCTAAACGACTGACTCAATCGGGCGATTGAACTGGGCGACTGGACTTCAGTCGTACGATTGAGCTAATCGTGCGACTGAGACTGCAGAAATCGAAATTTTTCAAACTTTTGACCTAAAACGAGGTTTTTTACACCCTAGACGGCTGGAAGTCGAAAAACACTAACTTTGCAGAACATGCACACGTAAAGACTCGATTTTGAGCAGAAAGAACCGATCTTTTTGCTAAAAACGTAGACTTTTGTCAAAAACTTGATTGAATCGAACGAAGAATCAAGAGCCAAAGCTCTGATACCACTTGTTAGGACCGTGTACGGACGGAGTACTAACTAATTCTTCGTTGTACCAGATCAAATAGTGCGGAATCCTATTTGATTGGTGATCCAATCAGGGAGAACGAAATCAAGAACAATCCTAACGATTAGAAAACGTTAAGAATAGATTAGGATCGATCTCAGACGTTCTATGAACTTGGAATTGACGAACAAGGCGTTCTGGGTCGACTAGGGTTGCAAGTATTCGAAGTGTTACGTTTTTCCACGAATTAAGTGGTATTTATAGGTTACAGATCTCATTCGTGCGACTGAGCCTTGCGACTGGCTCAGTCGTGCGACTGAGTCATACGATTAGCTCATTCGTACGCCTGAGTCAGTCTTATGACTCAGCCGTGCGATTGACCCAATCCCCTGGTTCATTCGTGCGATTGGACCATTCGCATGGTCCAGTCGTGCGACTGAATCAGTATACTTAGTTAAACACATTCTTTACTCTTAACTGATTCAGAACATGTCTAACAAGTCTATAACCTATATAACTTGTTCATATATGCGAGTAACAACAAACAATAATAATAGATATGACATTAAGTAATCAAGCACACATTCACTGAAGAGTTTTTCATTACAAAGATTAAACGTTACAAGATAGAAGTCTATTACATTTGAGTTCACTAGACTAGAACTGGGGACATGTGTACCAACAAACTCCCCTTGGACCTAGTTCTATCTAAGATTTAACTTCTTTCTTGAACTCTTCATATCTTTTCATCCTTTCTTCTCTCGAGACCCCAGAATGAATATTTAGTGCAAAGCAGATACGTATAACATATTGGAACTGCAGTGCTTGCACAATATCCTGTGTATCAAAGAACAGTGGCCACTTGAATAAGATATAGACATGAGACTCAGACAAGTTGGTTAGCCACATCGGATCAAACACCCTTATCGTCTCGACCGTTCCCTCTTTCTCTAAAACTATGACAGCTTTACCAGTTCGCCAGTCATAATACCACCATTTGAAATAGGGTGCAAAATCCTGAGGCATCTCCCTCAATGGAATACGTGACATAGTGCGCGGAGGGTGCCATCTCAAGACCATCTTTGGTCTTCCTGAGGTGGGGTCAACCTCAGTCCTATGAAATAACCTTCTGGCTATTAAGGTTTAAAGTTGATCCACCTTGTATGGTACTCTTTCTTTAGTGCCTGCTCAAACCATCCTGATATCTTTCCTGGAATAGCATATAGGAGGTTCAAGTTGGCTAGACGATTAAGCTCAAATCCTGGGAGAGTTTTCAGGTCATGAGGAAATCTGAAATACTCTATTCCCTTCTCTCTCTTCACTGCATATGCTTTGAGGTCATCAAAGTATGCCCAGCTGATAATCTTTCCTGACACCTTCTGATGCTTTTTAATCTTGTAAAGCTTGGTGTAGGCATTTGACTTTGTAGGCCCACGCTGTTTCTTCATCTCCTCAAGGCATGCAATCCATTCCTCCTTTTTGGTTGCAAGATCAGCTTCATCTGCCTGAGGAATCTCTTCTGCAGCTGCCTTAGCTGCTGTCATCTCTTCCACTTTATCAAAGATATTGCTGTCAAAGGTTTCCCCCACATCTGGAAGTACTTCGCCTTCGGCGTTAGTGTACTGGGGATAGTGATCAGTCGTCATGTCCTCAATCTCCACCTCGTCGACATCTTGAAGTTCTTCATCGCTGACTACATCGACTTCGGGAGCATCTTTTATCAACTCATCCGGATTCAGACTGAACAGTTCTGCAATCTGTTCATCTGTCAAGTCGTGAATAATTTCCCCTTCTTCAGCTGAATAACCCACAGACCGTTGTACTATCCCTTGAAGATCAAGAATCATAGTCAACTTGGATTCAATCTGACGAAGGGGCATGACATCATGCTCATCGACTTGTTTTGCTGATCCTGTTACAAATCAAATATATGGCAAGTAAGTGTACATTGATCACATAACCAAAGTTGATTTATATCCACAAAATTTTATATATAACAAACTAGAATACATAATTTCAAGTACAAAGTTTCAACAAAATAAATAAACGCCTAGTCTTGAACTTTGCCTTGTATCTCTGGTGGATCTTAAGCAGATTGGGAGGCTGATGGATCAGATGAAGGTGCCCTCTGATCTTGTTTTCACTTCGTCCTTTGTTCATGTGTCCGATCAGAGGGTGAAGTTGCAGCATCTCCTTCATCCTCATCACCTTCTTTGTCTTGATATCCCTCACCTTCTGCATCATCATCCTCTTCATCATCATCCTCATCCTCGTCATCATTATCATCATCACTATCATCACCATCATCATCACCTTCCCTGATCTTGAGGGGCTCACTCTGAGTGCCTTTTAGCTTAAGCAACAGAGTTTTGTGAGCCGCCTCCAGCTTTCCTAACTTCGCATCAGTCTCTGCCTTATGCTGAAGCAACCCGGTGATCTGATTGGTCTGTGAAGTGATCACCTGGGCTTAGGAAGAAGTCAACTCTCGTAACTGATGTATCTCAGCAGTCTGGGATGAACTCAACTCTCTCAGCTGCTGTATCTGAGCCGTCTTTGCCTCATCCGACGCCATCAGCTTGACCACCATGCTGTTTAGTGCAGCAAGCTGCTCTACCACAGAAACTAGTGGTATGAATGAGCTGGAAGGGAAAGATGAGGGTCCTGTTTGGTGAGTAGTGGTAGTTGTGGTGGCTGTGGTGAATATGGGAATAGAAGTAAAGGCTGTAGAGGGTGGTATAGTGGTGGTGGTAGTGGATGGGTAAGTGTGAGGTGGAGGTGCAGTAGTGGTGGTGGTTTGAGGTGTGGTGGATGTGGTGACTGGGGTAGCTGTGGTAGAGGTGGTGGTGGTGAATCTCAGACGCTTTCCCCGCTTCCCATGCGGTCTTGCCATCGTTTTTCTTCTCTTTCCCGTAGACACCGGGGCACCAGTCTGTGTACTGGGTGCATCGGGGGAGTATGCAGGATCTGACTCTGTTAGTGTAGCCCCCGATGTCCCAGTGTGTCCTCCAACGATCCTAATCCCCTTATCAGTAGCAACCACCTTGCTGCCATGCCTACGAGTCAAAGCCTCTTCCTCACTCTCGTCCTCGTCGTCATCAGGTGGACTGAAGTGAGGTACAAACCCAGCAGTAGTAGTGTCAGTGTGAGAAGATGGCTGGGCTGTATGTGTGGAGGGGCCCCCAGGTGGGACGGGCATCTCATTGCCATCCTGGTTGCCATCATCATCAGAATCATCTGATGGTATAGCAATAGTCTCAGAATCAGAATCACTATCCTCATGACGCCACTTGCGTCGTCCTGGTGCTACATAATCAGCCCGGGCCAGATGCCCAATCAGTCTCTTCATAGCAGGCTTCACTTGCTTGCCTCTATACACCTTCATCCTTCCCAAGGTGGTGTCATCCATGAGCTCAAGAGGCACAGCATCGCTCTTGTCCTTTGGGAGGTCGAGCAGCTTCTCATTGAAGATAAGCTGTAAGAATCTGGGGTACATACAAAACCCCTCCTTCCCCTTAGCTTCGAGATTCTCAATCAGGTATGTAAATATCATGTTGGAGAAGCTGAAAGGGTGGTTGAGGACCAATGCAACATATGCATTCTGAATTTGGTCCGATAAGTCATCGAAACCACCCCTCCTCGAAGCAATGCACTTTAGGATGACGTGCGCCAAGTACTTGTACTGGGGGCTCAGGTTGCTCTTGTTTAGCACACCTGAACTGATATCCCCACAGTACCCTATCCTCAAGAAGCATCCACGTACAGTAAGCGGGTGGAGTTTGAGTGGGTGAGTCTCATCATCATCAAACCCTAAGACTCTCCTGATGCCAGCAGCTCGTATCTCAATCTCCCTACCGAAGATAGAACTTCGTATGCAGTAGGGCTCAACTGATCTGTCCACTGTAGCACCTGCCCAAAATGCCTGATGTACTGACTGATACGGTGTACAGGGTGTGGAAATGGCTCGGTAAATCCTAGATCTCCTCAAAAAGTCAATAATGCCCACAAACTCATCACCATTCCTTGAGGTGGAATCCAAGTGAGCACAGATGTTGTGCTTTGGATTAATTAGCCAACGGTTAGCCATATTCCTGTAACACATAGCAAACACATGTTAGAAACGTGTAAAACAGAGTTTGACTAACTCAGAAACCAGTATAGTTCAATCGTGCGATTGGACTATGCGACTGGGTTTAGTCGGATGATGTTTTTTGCGATTGAGTTATCCGACCGAATGATATCATTCGGATGACTCATTCGGCCGATTGAATGAATCACTTCTTTCAATCGGGCGATTGAAGTTCATTCTGTGAAACCAGTCGTATGGCAAACTCAATCCATTCGCATTATCCAATCGGCCGATTGAATGAGTCGCCTCTCTCAATCGGTCGATTGAAGTTCATACTGGGAGACAAGTCGCATCGCAGAAAACTGTTCCATTTCAAACTCAGATTTATCAAATGGCTGAATTAAACGTTAAGTTCATGTCCATTAGACTCGCAATCCTGTAACTAAGCCACCTAATCCATTGATTTTAACATTGTATGTGATTAAGGCAGTCTATTGGTTGATTTTTGTTTCGGTTCAAAGTTAGGGCACCATTGATCTGATTTTGAGTCAGATTTCACACTTAATGAAGTCATTTTGCCGCAAAGTACCTGTGAAACAACTCCAAACCGTCAGAAATCGAATATATTAAGGTTTTAGAGGTCAATAGAAAGTCGTGCAGCGTAACGGCACACTTTTGAGAATTAGGGCGAATGAGTTTGTGCGATCGACTGAGGTGGTCTATTTATAGACAGACTCAGTTCAATCGGCCGACTGGACTCATTCGCTCTTCTCATTCGGCCGATTCAAAATCAAGATATACGACCGAGTCTAATCGCATGATTCATTCGTGCGATTGAAACTGGATCGTACGATTCACTCATTCGACCAGTTCCTTTCGATCAACTGAACTCCATTCGCACGTTTGACCTAGTCGGTCACTTTCAATCGTCCGATTGGGCTCATTCGCATGGTCCAATCTTACGATTGAGTACAATCGTATAGCCCATTCGTATGACTGAGCATACTCATGATGAAGGAGTGCGATTGAGCTATACTTGTGCCATTTTTGTCAAGTTATGGACCAACCCTTAGTTTTCTTAACCGATTGATAAAACATTATGTGCAATTAATCATCTCAGACATGATCCATTTAACCACCCAATCACCTCAGACGTGATCCATTTAACCACCCGATCACCTCAGACGTGATCCATTTATCCACCCGATCACCACAGACGTGATCCTTTTAACCTTTCAGAAACAATCTATTTAGATAAACATTAAGCACATTCAGTGACGTTTAGCAGATAACAATATACACAGTCTGACATGACACATTATACTAAGAATAGACAAATCTTAACCTATGAACAGAAAGAACATATTTTTGTGATTTTTGTTAGGACAGGCTTGTATAGCTTATTAGCATTTACATTTTATCCGGAACAGACTCTGGTGGAATCAGACAGACATATTCCCCATCACTTGGAACATTTAGTGCTTATTACGCTTTGCATGATAAGATTACCCAGTTTTTCACTTATCTAAGACTTCTAAGATCTAACTGGGAATCATGTTTGAACTAATATGTAATACTTATTGATTTTGAACATCAGGCGATGCAGCCACGACGATTGTCAGTATATTTGTCCACTTAAATCCATACACAGACTATTGACACACATCAGTGATTAATTAAATGAGTTAGATCAACAAGTATTTGTGTGTTCCACAGGTATATGGTAATCAATCATCCTTAGGAGATTTTTGAGCGGTCTTGGGACTTAGAAGATTTGGTTCTAAAAATTTTCAACGAGATGCAAAGCCTCAGGTCAGTGCCATCGCACAACAGAGAGGAGCAAACAACAATGAATTCTTAGAACGAATAGGTTATGCTAAGCCTCAGGTCAGTGCCATCGCACAGCAGAGAGGCGCAATACCTATTTATCTTCTTAGAGAAGCAAATTTGCATATACATTATTTTTAATGACATTTGTCATCTTTTGCTCTGTTTTTCAGGTCTTTGCTCACATTTGTGGCATTAGCTTGCTCCTCACTCCTTATTGGACATAGATTGATTGTGCAGACCAGGGATACCATGAAAACCCACAACTAGTTGAATAAGTTTAGTTTAAGCCAGTTCACTGATGATATCTAATGATCTATTGTGTTGAATCTACTGACACATCGTATGGTGTACTTGCACAGCCCTAGATCTACTTTCTCCGAGTGATTACAATACCAGTCAAACCTACTATCATTTTCCCATTTTGTTAAACTTAGACTTCTCTGATTTATGATTTTTCTTTTGAACATGAAAACCATTTTGATGTTCCAAGTAACTCGATAACTGTGTACTATCACTTTCCAGTTTTATCGAGTCGCATTTCCAGTTTATTTGTCTGTGCCCTTTCAGCTTTACTTGCCTCTCCCTTTTTTTTTTAAGTAAATGAATACTGAAATAAATCTCCCCCTAAAATTCTAAAACAAAAAATCTTTTTATGTTTTTGGATTTTATACGACATGGGAATTAAAAACTAAAATAAACTGAAAGAAAAAGAAAATAAACAAATAGACACGAGTCGGACTATGTATCTGCTTCTTCAGCAATCACATCACTTTTCTTTTTAACGCCGTTGACCTCTAGCAGATATAAGAATCTTGGTTTATCAAACGGTTTGGTGTAAAGGTCAGCGCGCTGAAAATCCGTGTTAATTTTAATCACATCAATTAATTGTTTTTCATAGCAATCGCGTATGAAATGATATTTAATCCCGATGTGTTTTGTTTTTGGGTGTTGAACAGGATTTTTAGTGACAGCTATGGCAGCAGAATTATCAACATAAATAGGAGTGTTAGAAAATTTCAAACCGTAGTCGCGCATTTGCTGTTGAATCCAGATGATCTGAGAGCAGCAACTCGCAGCAGCAACATATTCAGCTTCACAGGTTGATAGAGCAACCGAGGTCTGCTTTTTGCATTGCCACGTGACTAACCGTCTTCCAAAGAACTGACACCCTGCTGATGTCTACTTGAAATTCATCTTGCAGCCACCATAATCTGAATCGTTGTACGCAGTAAGCTCGAAGTCATCATCATGAGGATACCACAATCCCAATCAAGTGATTCACTTTTGGCTTCGCTTGATATCTAGAACATAAACATGTTGCATACATGATATCTGGACGCGAGGCAGTGAGATACATGAGAGATCCGATCATCCCACGATACATAGTGGCATCCACCAAATCCCCATTCTCATCAGGAGCCACATCATGATTTGTGGCGAGAGGGGTACCGGCAGCAGACACATTCTCCATGTCAAAGCGACTTAGAATATCGCCGACATACTTGGTCTGAGGTAGGAAAATGCCGGTTGGTGTTTGATCCACCTGTAATCCTAGGAAGAACTTCATTTCTCCCATTGCACTCATTTCAAACTCTGCCTTCATCACAGATTCGAACTCTTTGCACAATGCTTCATTTCTAGATCCAAAGATGATGTCATCCACATAAATCTGCACCATAAGCAAGTCACCGTCCTTTTCTTTGATGAACAATGTACAGTCAATCACACCCCTGCGAAAACCATGTTTCAACAAATGAGTGGAGAACTTTTCATACCAAGCTCGAGGAGCCTGATGTAGCCCATACAGAGCCTTGTCTAACTTGTAGACACTGTCCCGATGATAAGGATCTTCGAATCCTTCGGGTTGACTTACATATACCTCTTCACGGATCTCCCCATGCAAGAATGCACTCTTTACATCTAGTTGATACACTTTGATCTTCATGTAAGAGGCGTAGGCTAGAAAGATACGAATGGCTTCCATCCTAGCTACGGGAGCAAAGACTTCATTGTAGTCGATTCCTTCGACTTGTCTGAAGCCTTGTACAACCAACCGTGCCTTGTTTCTGATAACAACGCCTTGGTCATCCTTCTTGCACTTTAGTACCCATTTGGTACCAATCACTTTAACTCCTTTCGGCCTGTCAACTAGTATCCAGACTCCAAGTTTCTTGAACTGGAGTAGCTCTTCTTGCATGGCATTGACCCAGGCCTCATCTTTCACGGCGTCACAGACATATTTAGGCTCGATTTGTGAAACAAAACATGAGAAAGCCCCGTCATTGACATAACCCTTCTCCATGACTGCAGCATAATCAGTAGAGTACAGCTGATTTCTTGTTTGCACACCGGATTGAATGTCCCCAATGATAGACGTGGGGGGATGATTCACACTGATCCTAGTCACTGGTGTGGTAGGAACCACAACCTCAGAGTCCAGATTGGTGACTACTGGTTCAGTATCCGGATTTCCCACAGCTGGTTCAGCAGCTGATGACTCAATTTGTTGATTATCTGTATGCTCAGGGTTAGGATCTGCTGGTTCTTCATCACCTGATGAATCATCACTCTCGTCATGAGCAGGAGTCAAAGAGCTTGAGGCACCATCAGTAGGTGTGATGTTGCTTGAATCCAGATTCGGTGAGTTAAGAACATCATACATCATCTGGGTAGCAACCTCATCCTCTGAATCAAACTGTGGAAGATTGAAGGATTTGAAAAAGCCATCATAATCAAAGAATGATGATGGACTTTTTCCAGCAGGAGGGGTGATGTATCTCTGAACATCCACGTTGCACCACAACTCTACCTGACCTGTCGAGTTATTGTAAACTCGCTTATCTGGGATGCTGTATCCTAAGAATATTCCTTGATCAGCTTTCTCGCTGAACTTGCCATCCTGAGTCTTCTTCAGCAATGTACATGGAGCTCCAAATGGTTCCAGATACTCCAAATTTGGCTTTCTCTTCTGAAGTAGCTCATAACAAGTCTTGCCATGCCTTTTGACTACTAACACATGATTAAGCGTGTAGCAGGCATTTGCAACTGCCTCATTCCAGAACTGAACTGGGAGCTTTGAATCAGCTAACATGGTTCGCGTAGTCTCAATTAAGCTCCGATTCTTTCGTTCTGCAACTCCATTCATCTGTGGCGTGTATGCGGAAGTGAACTGATGAACAATCCCCTTTTCCTTGCAGAAAGTATCCATCCATTGATTTTTGAACTCTGTGCCATTGTCAGAACGGATCTTCCTCACCTTCAGGTTGTAGAATGACTCCAGTGTCGTGACGAGCACCTTGAAAGATTCAAACGTTTCTGATTTAGCTTTCAGAAACATCACCCAGGTGAATCTTGAGTAGTCATCTGTGACTACAAAGCAGTACCAGTCTCCTGCTATACTCTTTGTGTTGACTGGACCAAAGAGATCCATGTGTAGCAACTCCAGGGGCATCTCAATTGAGTTAACATGCTTGGTCTTGTGAGATTTCCTGGTCTGCTTTCCCTTCTTGCATGAGACACAAAAATCAGGAAGTTGGAAGTTCTTGACTGTAACTCCTTCAACTAGGTTGTTGTGAATCAGATGATTCATCTTCCTGTGATTGATGTGTCCCATCCTTCTGTGCCATGAGATGGATTCCTTCTCTGTCGCTTTTGATAGAAAACATTTAGCTGTAGACTCAGAGGTAGAAACATTAGACATATCCAAGACATATAAATCATTGTACCTGGATGCAGACATCAAAACCTGCTTCTCTAGAATCTCCATCTCGTTTTTCAGTATGTAACATTTTCGGTTGTCAAACATAACTTTGAAGCCCTTGTCACATATCTGAGACACTGAAAGTAAATTGTTTTCTAGTTGTTGAACAAAATTTACTTTATCAAACTTTACCTTCTCATTACCTACTTCGCCTTGAGCAGTAATGTATCCTCCTTTGTTCCCAGCAAAGGAAACATGTCCCCCTTTAATTTGTTTGACATTGAAAAGGAGAGACTTGTTTCCTGTCATGTGCCTGGAAGCTCCGCTATCCACAATCCATGTATTTGTTGAAGCACTGTAGCGGACAACCTGCACACAATTGAAAACAATCAGTTAAGGAGGGGGACCCAAGCCTTGACTGGCTTGGGTTTCCCAGAGGCATCACACATGATGAACTCGACCCACTGTCCTTTGTCAGTTGGTGGGACATCAACCTTCAACTTGTCATTGCTATCAGATACTTCAGATGATCTAGGCTTCCACATACCATCTTTATGGAAAGATTGTTTGTGGTAGACATGTGATTGATTTACAGTTTGTATCTTTGGTTTAGGTTCCAAGACTGGTTTCACCTCAGGCATCACAGACTTCCCAGTGACTTGTCTATTTTGTCTGTGGTGAGGAGGAGAGGTATAAGACCTAGCAGGTGTGTTAGACCTAACTGGAGTCTTAGATCTCTGTTTTGGAACCGGATTGACATCTTGATCTAATTCGATCTTAGCCCTAGGTGTCTGATAACGAGGACAATTTGAAGACATGTGACCTCGTTTCCCACAAGAGTAGCAGGATCTCCTTTCAAATGGACTAGGAGTTCTCTTGTGGGGTGGGGAGTAAACCTCAGGAATGGGCCTTTTGGTCTCAGTCTTTGAACATTTACCCTCTTTAACAAACTTAACTTGTTTAATATTTTGATTAATTTGTCTTTGAGGCTGAATATTATCCCTTTTAACTGGTTTAACTTGAGTGGTTTTAGATATCTTGGTTTGTGTAATATTTGATTTTGATTCCAAACCAAGAGATGTTTGGACATTTGCTTCCACCCGTTTCTCAGCATTGACATTGCTTGATGCTGAGGTTTTCTGATCATCATCCGGAGAAGCAGGCTTAACTGCTGTGTCCGGATCACGAACCAGAGGAGTTGTCACCACATGATCCTTAATTGGGTTGTTATTAATTGGATGTTGTTTTGTGTTCAAAAGGATCTCATGTGGTGGTGGAACTACCTTGTAACCCAATCCCTCCCCATTGTTGCGCTCTTTAACCAAGTTTTTCAAAATGTGCGAAGAACTCGCTAAACTATGTAGTTTCTGTTTCAAAGACTCATTTTCTACTTGTAAAACCGCTTTGTCCTTTTTAGTCTCTTCAATGGTCTTCAAGTAGTATTTAATGTCATTTTCTTGGTTAAAGGCAACAACTTCAGTTTCCTTTAGTTGCTTCTTCAACGCATCTAACTTCTCCTTATAACTGCTCTCATTTTGTTTTAAGACACGATTAGCTTCTGAGCACAGTTTTAAGTCATTTACTAAGTTATCATTGTGTTCTAATAACCTAGCAAATTTTTGATCAATGCTTTCCCTAAATTTATCACATTCAACACAAGCATGTTTATCAAATAATTCATCTTTAGATTTTACCTGTGTAGATGTCGACGTGCCAGCCATGAAAGCATTCTGAGGCGTAGGTTGAGCTTCAGATTCTGAATTCAACTCATTCTGGACAATTTCATCAACAGCATCAAACGTCTCTTCCAAATCAGCAGTATCAACCTCAGCTGAGCTTTCCCCTTCACTGGCTGAGTCTTCGTTCAAGTCCTCCACAGATGCTATGTTAGCTTCATCAGACACGAATCGAAAGGACCAGTCTTGTCCTTCATCTCCTTGTGCTACCATAGCTTTAGAATCACTTCCCGTGGACGTTGGTTTCTTGTCTTTATCTTGCCTGTTGAACGAGGAAAATGGATTCCCGTTCCCAGTCTTCTTAGGCTTCGAACACTCTCTTTTAAAGTGGCCCTTTTCTCCACAATTGAAGCACGTGACTTTAGACTTGTCAAAACCAAAGGTTGTATCTTTAGTAGCCACGAGATTCTGCCCTGTTTTCTTCACAAATTTCTTGGCTCTTCGGACAGCACTTGCAAGAGCCCACATAATGTCCATTCTTTCCAGCTCATTCTCATCTACTTGCTCGTAATCTTCATCAGCAAGGTGGCAATTTCCAATCTTGCCTGCCACCAAACCATCATAAGAGTGCACAACAGCAACAAGTAGATCCATGTGCTCTTTAGCAACCTCCACTGTTACTTTTCCCAGATTTTCTATCATCAACTTTGCACACTGAGTAACAATGGGACTTTGAATAACTCCAGATGCACCATGAGGCTCATTTGCATATGATGAGCCTTGTTCAGCAGTTGGAGATGCATTGGACACGAAGGCTATTTGCAGAGGTGCACCAGAAGACTTTGCAGCATGGGTAGAAGTAGGAGGGACATTGTAGAGTGAGGGGTCTTGTGCATAAGAACCTTTCTTTGCCTTGTACTTGTGTCGCACTTCTTCCTCTCTCAGTTTTAGAATAAAGTCATTTATATCCAAGGTTTCTAAAACTGGGTTGTATCGCAGAGTGGAAATGAATGAATCCCACTTTTCAGGTAGACCATCTGCCAAGCTTAAAATTTGTCTTCCATTGATGTCTTAACACCATGAGTGTGAAGTTCACTCATCAGATGATAGAACCGATCGATGATTTCATCCAAGCTTTCATTCCCAATTGCTGAGAAGTTATCAAACTCCTTCTTCAACGCTTTACCTTTCAGTGCCTTTAAATTAGAATTTCCATCATACCTCTTCTCAAGAACTTCCATCAGTTTTTTACTTTGCTTGTGCTCTGAGTATTGGTGAAAAATGGGCTTGGGAATGGACTGAGTCAAAATAGCATAGGCCTTCTTCTCGGCATTGTAGGCAACCTTCTGTGTATCGGTGAGTCCACTCAAAGTCAAAGGAACACCATCAGCCCCCACGGGTATTTTATAACCAACCTGAATAGAGTTCCATAAGTTAGTATCCACGCCATTAAGATAAATCTCAAAATGTTGTCTCCATTGTGGAAAGTCCATACTCAATAGTTTAGGTGGCTTGTTATGGTTCCCTATCTCATTCTCTAGTAACAACAAGTTCTGTATCCTCGAATCCTTTCCAGCTGACGTGGCATAATTTTCTGAGTCCATTCTTTTATTAATTTAACTTGTGAATTAAACTGCTAATGCGATTGGGTTGTACGACTGGGATGCGACTAACACTAGCTGTATGCGATTGGACTCAAACGTACGATTGAACAGGCGAATGAGATACTTAGGCGACTGAACAGACCAAACGACTCAGCTGGGCGACTGGAGTTGGCGATTGACTCAATCGGGCGACTGGCTAAACGACTGACTCAATCGGGCGATTGAACTGGGCGACTGGACTTCAGTCGTACGATTGAGCTAATCGTGCGACTGAGACTGCAGAAATCGAAATTTTTCAAACTTTTGACCTAAAACGAGGTTTTTTACACCCTAGACGGCTAGAAGTCGAAAAACACTAACTTTGCAGAACATGCACACGTAAAGACTCGATTTTGAGCAGAAAGAACCGATCTTTTTGCTAAAAACGTAGACTTTTGTCAAAAACTTGATTGAATCGAACGAAGAATCAAGAGCCAAAGCTCTGATACCACTTGTTAGGACCGTGTACGGACGGAGTACTAACTAATTCTTCGTTGTACCAGATCAAATAGTGCGGAATCCTATTTGATTGGTGATCCAATCAGGGAGAACGAAATCAAGAACAATCCTAACGATTAGAAAACGTTAAGAATAGATTAGGATCGATCTCAGACGTTCTATGAACTTGGAATTGACGAACAAGGCATTCTGGGTCGACTAGGGTTGCAAGTATTCGAAGTGTTACGTTTTTCCACGAATTAAGTAGTATTTATAGGTTACAGATCTCATTCGTGCGACTGAGCCTTGCGACTGGCTCAGTCGTGCGACTGAGTCATACGATTAGCTCATTCGTACGCCTGAGTCAGTCTTATGACTCAGCCGTGCGATTGACCCAATCCCCTGGTTCATTCGTGCGATTGGACCATTCGCATGGTCCAGTCGTGCGACTGAATCAGTATACTTAGTTAAACACATTCTTTACTCTTAACTGATTCAGAACATGTCTAACAAGTCTATAACCTATATAACTTGTTCATATATGCGAGTAACAACAAACAATAATAATAGATATGACATTAAGTAATCAAGCACACATTCACTGAAGAGTTTTTCATTACAAAGTTTAAACGTTACAAGATAGAAGTCTATTACATTTGAGTTCACAAGACTAGAACTGGGGACATGTGTACCAACATGACCTTTATCCCACTAAGAGTTCCCAAGTGACTTAAGTGTTGTGTAAAAGGACGGTGTTGATCTTGTTTTTCAAATGTTTAGAGATTTCATAATTCTAGTTTAGAAAACTCTATGTACTTGTATTTGCATGCTTTCAAATACAAGGTACCCTATGGTCCTTTGATTAAAACCTATTTTAGTCTTTAAAATCATTAAATCATTTTAATAACCTTTTATTACCTTTTAATGATTAAGAACCATCTTATATTAGCTTGTTAAGATCATTTTATTAAGATTGTCTAACATATCCAAATATCATGCAATCATTCACAATCAAACAAGCATAATATAAACAACCACAATGTGCATATGTGCATAACCATAGCATCTAAAGTGGTCCACACTTGTTTTCCATCACAAGTATGGTCCATAGGGCATTCCTAAGGGTCACAAACAAATCACATAGAAAGCTTCCAAAAGCCTCCCACTTGAAACCGCATCCAAAATGCTCCATGTTTCTCTTATGACCTTCCTTTGTGCTTCCAATATGTATGTCTTCATATTACAAGATATAAAGTCCTAATACAAGATATCTAGTAAAATGAAAAATACACCTAATCTATTTATTACAACCCAATAATAAATAAATTACACTTGAAACAAAGCACAAACAATAGATAATACAACCCAATTGAATGAATGAATACAACCATTACAAACATCCAAACAACACAAGGTCAATGGCTAGGTTATGCACTAAAATAAACATCCATCATATCATCCAAAATATAACTATGAATCCCCTCAAAACCCATGAATTTTCAGCCAACATAAACTGAAAATTTAAGGTTTAGATGTTGTCCAAACAACACAACATATCAACATATATATCTTTCAAGGTTTAATCACTAGCATGTATAATATAACCTTGAAAGTTGGGGATTAAACATACAAAATATAGCAGCCCAAAATCAGCCTATAATAAGTTGATTACTAACCTTTAAACCGATTTTAAAGACTAAGAACAAGCAAGTTATCCACATAACCGGCTCTTATTGCCATTGATGGGTTTGTTAGAACACAAAATCGAAGTTTAACCATTTAAACTTTCTGAAAAAACGCAGCGGATATATAGCTTTGAAAACTTGTTTAAAAGCTGAAAATATGTTCTTTAGGTGACCATGTAAACGTATTAAACAAACCCATTAACCAAAGGATCATATTATGTGAATCAATATGCTATGTATATACAAAATCAACACAATATGACAGCCTCAAAGGGCTGCCATAAACTACCTCACTGCAGTCCTCAAACGTGGATGAAAGAGTGTAGATGAAGATGATGATGATGTCGAATTTGCAGCCCTCAAAGAAGAGAACCTCAAGTAGCTATACCCACAAGCTTGTTCCAAACACCTTGTTTGCTAGGAAGTATGACACCAAGTCCTATTCAGCTTCTTGAACCTGAAAAATCAGCCAAGAACCTCTTCTATTTCAGCCAAAATTTTCGAGATTATTGAGAGAAGAAGAAGAAGAAGAGGAGTTCCTTTGCATGTGTGAGAGAGAAAAGGAGAGTTGGAGAGTGTGAATGAAAGAGTGTATCAATTGATTTGTCTTGCAAAAAACAAGAAATGGTTGGTGCTTCCCAAGCCTATGGGCGGCCGAAGTTAAGGGTTTAAAATGGGTTTCCCACCCATTTTAATCTTTTACAAAACTACACTCTTTCATTCATTTTTAGTTATAAAGTTAAAGCCTAGTTTAATTTTTATAACCCAACACCCTTTTATGTGTCATTATTTAACTATCTTAAATAATGAAACAAATAAATATCTCTAGAACATATTATCCATATAATCTTGTTCTATCACAAAAGCAATATTTAGAAAACCAATTTTCTAAATAGGTGTCCATATATTTGTTGTATGATCCTATAAATAAACAAATATATGTTGGTGTTTGTATAACTTGTTATTGGGTATGACCTGACTTGAATCATAACGTACTAACCACATCAATCTTGTATGTGTTTTGGGCATATAAGATCCAACAAATGTTTATTATTATAGTTATATTATTTAGTCGACGCAATACCATATACATGATGGGTTTTGTAGATGTTTATCAAAGTCATATTAACCATTTAACATGTAAAACGCAGCGGAGTTTATATTAAAATCATGAGTTTATGTATCATATACATATGTTTAATCAAAACCCAAAACAAGGATCATTTTATATGGAAGAACACACTATCATAACATATATATATATATATATATATATATATATATATATATATATATATATATCAACCACATGGACTACCTTTAGAACCGTGGATTTGGAGGCTAGATGATGATGTTAGAATGTCAAGACTTCAATGTAGAAGTCCTCAAGAGATGATACCCCAATCTCCTTCAAACACCCACTTGCTAGGTTGTGTTGCACCCACTTGAAAACCCTCTTGCACAATCGATTTTTCTAGCCAAGAAACCTTGATTCAAAGCTGAAAAATCAGCCTTGTTTTGCTCTAGAATCCGATTTCTAGAGAGAGTTTAGAGAGAATTCTTTGCTCTTGTGTGTGTGAGAGAAAGGTGTATTGGTAGAAGAGTGTTCAAGTGAGTTATTCTTGCATGCACCAAGAACAAATCAAAGAACTTCCCAAGGCCCTAGGGGCGGCCAAATGCATAGGGTCCCACTTGTGTTCCCCTCCCATTTGAACTTTTATAAAAAATACACTCTTGCACTTTAGTTTTATAAAATTAAAACTCTTTTAATTTTATAAAATATAACACACTTTTGTTTGATATTACTTAACCAACTTAAATAATAAAACAACTAATTTCTCATGAACAAATTATCCATATAATGTTGTTCATTTACAAAAGCAATGATTTAGAAAACCCGGTTTCTATATTGGTGCTAATATTTATTTGTGTGATCTTATCAACGAATAAATATTTATCGGTGTTTGTTTGGCTTGTTATTGGGTATGACCCGACTTGGATCATATCACATTAGCCACATCAATTTAATATGTATCTTGGGCTGATCAATTCCTTCAATCTCCCACTTGCACAAGATTCATAGAAGATTGATGCAAGCAGCAAATAACACCTAGCAACGGTTTGCTACCCCTAATGTATATGACTAAGTGCCATTCAATAACAACATCCTTTTCAAGTACCTTACTTGAATATGATTTAGGTGAATCAATCATTTATCCTTTTGTTACAGATGTCATGTTAAATCCTAGAGACACAGAATTGTCATTCTCCGTTGATTTAACTTTAACAGGCCTTAGACATCTAACTCTCAATGAATAAGAGGAACAAATTCCATCTTGATTACATACGTCTCTCACAATCACCTTATATCATACCTGAACTCAGCCTTATGTACTGCCAATCTTTCAGAACAGCAAAGTACTAAGTCAAAGTGCAACACTTGGTGAATATCAAGACCCAATATGTATCTCAGGTCTGAGGATACAATGATATTCACCTTTACTCAATATCTCTTATGACTAATCACAAAGATTCCATGTAGAAATAATTGAGAGCGGGTCAGTCCAATATCTATATCCCATAGATATCAATGAACCTTGGTAGCAACCTCTTGCTCTATATTCATACCTTATGAATATCAACCAATCCAAGTTTATTATAGTCCTACATTCATAGTTGTTCCCATAAGTATGATCGACTACGGGCGTTTAGAATAACTTACTTATTCACGGATTTAAACATGCTAAAATAGAAGAACAAATGAAAATTATAACCATATAATTAAGTCAAATAACATAAGTTCCAATATCCAAATACAAAATTTGATCAAGTCCAATCACTAGAATATCGAAGTCCTAAGGCACAAGTATGACTTTCATGCTATGACCTATCTAGGAGCTTCGTGAATGGATCCGCAATGTTTTGATCAATGTGAAATTTGCGAATACATATCTTTCCCTTTTCAACTTCATCCCTTATGTAGTTGAATCTCCGTTCAATGTGCCGAGTCTTTTGATGAGCACGAGGTTCCTTGATTTGAGCAATCGCACCCTCGTTGTCACAAAAGATCTCTAGGGGGTCTTGAATGGTAGCAACGACCCCTAGATCAACAATGAACTTCCTAAGCCACGCAGCTTCTTGAGCTGCCAATGAAGCGGCGATGTATTTTGATTTTGTTGTAGATAGTGCCACTACATTTTGATTCTGTGATCGAGAATCATCTCGATCAGTTTGGAAACTCGCATCCGTGTAACCCTTTACAACGAGCTCCTCCTCACCAGATCCATATATTAAGAACATATCCTTAGTGTTTCTAAGGTATTTCAAAATACTCTTAAAAGCCATCCAATGACTATTACCAGGATTCTGTTGATATCTACTTGTCATGCTTAGAGCACATGACACGTCTGGCCTAGTACATATCATTGCATACATGATGGATCCTATAGCAGATGCGTATGGGACTCCATTCATTATTTCTTGTTCAACCTTTGAACTAGGGCATTGAGATGAGCTCAATATAGTCCCCTTTTGAATAGGTACCAAACCTTTCTTAGAATTCTCCATCTTGAACCTTTTCAAGATCTTTTCAATGTATGCACTTTGGTTTAAACCTATCAGCCGTCTTGATCTATCCCTATAGATCTTTATTCCCAAAATATAGGCGGCTTCACCAAGATGCTTAATGGAAAAACAGCTTCTAAGCCAGGCTTTTACACCTTCCAAGGTTGAAATGTCATTTCCAAGTAGTAAAATGTCATCAACATATAATACAAGGAAAGTGATAGTGCTCCCACTAGCTTTCTTATATACACAAGCTTCATCAGCATTTTTGATGAAGCCAAATTTCTTTACTTCATGATCAAAACGGTGATTCTAACTTCTTAACGCTTGTTTCAATCCATAGATTGACTTCTTTAACTTGCATACCTTGTTAGGATGTTTTGGATTGACAAAACCTTCAGGTTGTTTCATATGGACATCTTCCTTAAGATATCCATTAAGGAAAGCAGTTTTGACATCCATTTGCCAAATCTCATAGTCATAATATGCTGCTATGGCAAACAATATCCTGATAGACTTTAGCATTGCCACAGGCGAAAAGGTTCCATCGTAATCAACCCCTTGAGTTTGAGTGAAACCTTTTGCTACAAGTCTAGCTTTATAGGTATCCAAGTTTCCATGCATATCGGTTTTCTTCTTGAAAACCCACTTACTTCTAACTATCTTGGACTTAAGAGGCAGTGTAACCAATTCCCAAACTTGGTTATCATACATGGATTGCATCTCAACGTTCATGGCTTCTTGCCATTTGTCAAAATCAGGTTTTGACATTGCATCATGGTATGTGGTTGGTTCATCCGAACCTACCACATAGCATCCATCCATGAAAAATCCATATCTCTCAGGAGGAACACTAATTCTACCAGATCTACGAACGTTTTGTGTATCTTGATCATCCATATGATCATTCTCAACATCCTCATGTTGATTGCTAGTATCAACCAATTGTGTATCGTCTTGTGAATCTTGAACCTCTTCAAGTTTCACTGCTCTTCCACTAGTTTCTCCCGAAAGAAACTTATTTTCCAAGAACTCTTCCTTTCGAGCAATAAACACTTTCTGCTCTGTCGGATCATAGAAATAATATCCAATACAATCTCTAGGATATCCAATGAAGATACACTTTGTGGATCGGGCTTCCAGTTTGTTTTGGGTGTATTGCTTAGGATAAGCCTCACACCCCAAACTTTTAAATATGATAATGATGGAACCCTTCCATGCCATACTTCAAAAGGTGTCATTTCCACTTTCTTGGTTGGGGCCATATTTAAAATACGGGCCGCGGAGAGCAACGTGAAACCCCAAAATGATAGAGGTAGTGTACTTCTAGCCATCATAGATCGAACCATATCCAATAGAGTCCAATTCCTCCTCTCAGACAAACCATTATGTTGGGGTGTTCCAGGTGGAGTAAGTTGTGAGACAATCCCACAACTTCTAAGATACTCTTGAAATTCACTACTTAGGTATTCACCTCCTCTATCCGTACGAAGAATCTTGACCGTTTTGTTGAGTTTATTTTCTACTTCATTCTTGAAGATTTTGAACATTTCAAAAGATTCATCTTTGTGTCTTAACAAGTACACATACCCATAACGACTATAGTCATCGGTAAAGGTAATGAAGTATCTTTCACCATTCCTAGTTATTGTTTTAAAAGGTCCACATACATCCGAATGTATGATCCCTAATAAATCCTTTGCCCTTTCATTAGTCCCACTAAAAGGGGCATTTGTCATTTTACCTTGTAAACAAGACTCGTATACATCAAATGAATCATTTTCATTAGTTTTCAAAAGACCATTCTTTTGGAGTTTTTGCATACGATTCTTGTTTATGTGACCAAGGCGACAATGCCAAAGATAGGAATCACTCAAATCTAATTTGAGCCTTTGGTGGTTGCTTGGTACATTGAGCTATCATATGTTGTGTTTTCATGAACCAATTCATAAATACCATTACAAGGTATAGCCTTAAAATAAAACATATGATTTAAAGAAACATGAATATCATTGTCAACAAACTTGAAATCATAATCACATTGTCATAAACGGGAAACAGAAATAATGTTCCTAGTCAAACTACGAGCATACAAAACATTCTTTAAAATAACTTCCAAACCACTTGGAAGCTTCAAAATGTAGTCTCCTTGGGCTTCCACGTGAACCTTTGCACCATTGCCCATAAAGAGACTAATTTCCCCTTTTGCATAATGCTCACTTCTTATGAAACCCCTGCAACAAATTGCAAATATGAGTTCCACATCCGGTATCCAATACCCATGTGTTAAAAGAAATAACATTTAGCTCAACATGTATCATAAAGATTGTACCTGAGGTTTGTCCCGCGTCCCTCTTCGATCTCAACTCTTTGAGATAGACTGGACAATTGTGTTTCCAATGGCCTACCTCACCACACTCAAAACATGGGTCATCATGAGCAACCTTTTGCTTCTTTTCTTTCGGTTTGGGCGGTTCCACTTTTGCTTTACCCTTACCCTTCCCCTTGACGTGCCCCTTCCCTTTGGCAACACTTGCCCTAGGGTCGGGGAGGTGCCTCTTCCTACTACCTCCTTCATTGATCGTTAGGACCGGTAGAACCTTTCTACCCATGCCCACCTCGGCCGTTTTGAGCATTGAATGAAGCTCACCAATGCTCTTGTCCCATCCATTCATGTTATAGTTCATAACAAAGCTATCAATCTTCTTTGATAGGGAGTTGAGGATCAAATCCATTGCCAACTCATTGGACACACGACAGTTAACCCTTTCGAGGCGATCAATGTGGCTCTTCATCTTAAGAACGTCAGATGACACCGATTGGGTCTCATCCATCCAACATGCATGGAGTGCTCGAACCATTTCGAAGCGCTCCACCCTTGATTGTTGTTGGAACATTTCCTTCAAATGGGTGATCATGTCATAGGCATTGTGGTTCTCAAAGTCCTTTTGCAAATCGGGAATCATACTCGCTAGCATGAGACATGAGACTTGCACAGAGTCCTCGGTGTATTTGACCCACTCGGTAAAGGCCTCTATGTCGTTTTCATCAGGTTGATCGGGAATGGGATCATCTAACATATAGGACTTCTTTTCTTGCTTGAGAACGATTCTCAAGTTTCGGTACCAATCCATGAAGTTCCCATGATTTAGACATTCCTTTTCAAGGATGGTTCTTAGTGATAGGTTATGGACGGTCGGGATTGCATTGTTTTTGTTAGCCATCTACAATTTTACAAAGTTCAATTTTTAGTATTTTGATATTTAAGCATTTTAATTATTAATACCCTTTTATGTCTCATAGATAATTAATAATTAAAATCTAGAATCCAATGTTACATTTAAATATCGGTTAGGTGACCTTTATCCCTTTATTTAAATTAACAAGGTAGTCAACGTTTGACAATTGTAACCTATTACAATTTCTAGTTATATGGGATCGTTTTAAACATCTTATGTTTTGTTTGGCATGTTTATCCCATCAACACCGTTTGTACGTCATGCTTCGGTGATCCTAATGCATGATTTCCAAATCAAGTCGTCCTACTTAGACACACGTGTGATTTTACATGTATAAGTGGTTAGGTGATCTTTTTCCCACAAATATGGTAATTTCACCTCAACTTCATAAGTTTCTATATTTATGGTTAGTTGACCTTTATCCCATAAATAAGTTACGAGTGAATTGAGTGTTGTTTATGTAAGGCCCCGATCCCGAGCACCTCACAGTTGGTCATTCATTGCACATAAAACATATATTTTACAACTATTTTAAATAGACATTGCAGCGGAAACATTCAAAAGATATATCTCATTTCATCATAAAAGCTTTTACAAAGTACTACATCGTTAATCAATTACAAAATAGTCATAAACAGTGACTGGTGGTGGCGAGAGGATTCTTTAAGTAATCCCGTTTATTCGAATCCTCAACAAAAACCACTTTGTTTTCTAAATACATTCAACATTATATATTACAAAAATATTAACAAAGAAATACCGTCCCAAAAGAGCTGAGTAGTCGCCTCGTGCCATCCTCAGCAACACTACCTGCCAACTGGAAACACATAAAAAGTCAGTGTTGCTGAGTGAGTTTTAGTTTCATAATAAAACATACTTTTCTTTCATTAAAACCATTCTTACATACATGCGATCACACGACATACGTACACATAGTGTAACACCCGAAAGTTTGACTTTTTGGAGTGTCATGCGACTGAGTCTCATTCGCATGGAATTTATGCGACTGGAGGCCCAATCGCATGGTGTTCGGACGACTGAAGGTTCAACCGCATGGAACTCATGCGACTGGAGGTCCAGTCGCATGGTGTCCGGGTGACTGGAGGCCCAGTCGGCTGGAGTTTGAGCGACTGAGCTATAGCTATAAAGGAGGGGCAGCCATCTCCCCTCCCCCACACTTGCAAAATTTCAGTCAGGGAGAAGAGCAGAGAGAAAGAAAAGAGAAAGAAGAGAAAAGAGAGAAAAGTGGTGATTCGGGCTCGAAACGTGTCGAGTGACTAGTCCAAACGAAGCTCTTCATCTTCTTCTTGTTCGTGTGAGTTTTAGGACCACACATTTACTTGTTTTCAAACAATTTTGGGGCTGGAACACATTTAAACCCGTTTTTGGAAGTGTATGAGTTTGACCCATTTGGGTGTAATTGTATGTAATGTGTTTAGAGTGCGATTTTGGACTTTTATGTGCTTGTATGATGTCCTAGTATGATTCCCTAAGGTTTAGAAGGGGTAATTTGGGCTAGAAATGAATTTGGAAGGGTTTGAAGGCGGTATGTCGCGGCTGTAGTTCGGGATGAATTCCAGTCGCTGCTCTGTTAGGGCTAGACGACTGAAGGGCCAGTCGCACGACTGAGGGAAGACTGAGGTTCATTTGCACGACTGAGACTCAGTTGCACGATTGGGGACTTAGTCGCACGACAGGCCATGACGGTTCAGTCGCATAGGTCCATTCGCAGTATAGTGTTCATTCGCACGATAGGAGGTCCATTCGCACGACTGTATGCCCATTCGCATAGTTGTCCAATCGTACGATCCAGTCGCATGGAGGCCATGCGACTGAAGTATGTTCAATCGCCCAAATAGGGCTGTTGTGTACGAGGAGAGAGGTAGTATTGCATGTATATGCATGATGTATGTAGGTTAAGTATGATGTTGCCATGATAGGTGGTGAATACTGATGACTTGTAAATGCCGATGTTCCTTGTTTCGATGTATGTTTATCTTTCCGTATCTTTACATGTATTGTATATGAATGAATGAAAAGTATTATGTAACGTAAGTGAAAGATAATGAAAATAGGAACTTAATGAACGAGTGCATGCATTAATGAATGAATGAATGAATGAAGGTAAGAAAAGGCTTGCAAGCAAATGTATATAGGTGCACACCCCTGGCAGGTGTTAGCTCAACGGTGTGCGGGTTAGCTACCCAAAGGATGCACATTGGGGTCAGTCTTTGTGATTGACCATATGTATGTATGGGATCCTTGCCGCTTACCCTAGGTGACTGGATCAGTAGTAGTGCACAATGTTCGTGATTGATCATCACAGGTCCAGCACCCGCAATAGTGCACAATGTTTGGGGTATAGCGCATGGAATTGATCCAGAATGAAAGAGGAAAGATAAGTGGTGCATGTACATACCCTAGGTGACTGGATCAGCAGTAGTGCACAACGTTCGTGGTTGATTACCACAGGTCCAGCACCAGCAGTAGTGCATGATGTTCGGGGTATTGTACATGTCACCGAATGTAATGAACGTACGAATGAACGTATGGAATGTATGAATGAATGTAACGAACGTACGAATGAATGTAACGAACGTACGAATGAATGTAATGATGTATGAATGAAGGTAAGAAACGTACGAACGAAAACAAGAGTTTATGAACGAACGTGAATGTTAACGATGAATGGTGCACGAATGAAAGCTAATGAATGAATGATGAAGATAATAATAATATTATCTACGTGTACGTATGTTGTGTGATCGCATGTATGTAAGAACGGTTTTAATGAATGAAAGTATGTTTTATTATAAAACTAGAACTCACTCAGCAACGCTGACTTTTTATGTGTTTCCAGTTGGCAGGTAGTGTTGCTGAGGATGGCACGAGGCGGCTACTCAGCTCTTTTGGGATGGCATTCCTTTGTTAATATTTTTGTAATATATAATATTGAATGTATTTAGAAAACAAGGTGGTGTTTGTTGAGGATTCGGATAAACGGGATTACTTAAGGAATCCTCTCACCACCACCAGTCACTGTTTATGACTATTTTGTAATCGATTAACGATGTAGTACTTTGTAAAAGCTTTTATGACGAAATGAGATGTTTCTTTTGAATGCTTCCGCTGAAATGTCTATTTAAAATAGTTGTAAAATGTATGTTTATGTGCAATGAATGACCAACTGTGAGGTGCCCGGGAACGGGGCCTTACACATAGATAATATTATTATTATCTTCATCATTCATTCATTATCTTTCATTCGTGTACCGTTCATCGTTAACATTCACGTTCGTTCATAAACTCTTTCCTTCATTCATACATTTCTTGCGTTTCTTACCTTCATTCATACATTCATTACATTCGTTCGTACATTCGTTACATTCATTCATACATTCAATACATTCCTTCGTACGTTCATTACATTCGATGACATGTATAATACTCCGAACATTGTGCACTACTGCTGGTGCTGGACCTGTGAAAATCAGCCACGAACGTTGTGCACTACTGCTGATCCAGTCACCTAGGGTAGGTACATGCACCACTTATCTTTCCACTTTCATTCTAGATCAATGTCATGCGCTATACCCAAACATTATGCACTACTGCTGGTGTTGGACCTATGATGATCAATCACAAACGTTGTGCACTACTGCTGATCCAGTCACCTGGGGCAAGCGGCAAGGATCCCACACATATGGTCAATCACAAAGACTGACCCAATGTGCATCCTTCGGGGTAGCTAACCTACAATGGGTGTGCACCGTTGAGCCTTCCTTACGTTCATTCGTTCATTCATTAATGCATGCATTCATTCATCATGTTCCTCTTTCATTATCTTTCACTTTACGTTTCTTAATACTTTTGTTTCATTCATTAATTATAACACGTAAAGTCACGGAAAGATAAACACGTATCGAAAACAAGGAACATCGATATTTACAAATCATCAGTCATTACCATCATATAGGGCTACATCATACTTATCATACATACATCATGCATATACATGCAATACTATCTCTCTCCTCGTACACAACAGCCCTATTTGGGCGATTAGACATACTTCAGTCGCATGGCCTCCACGCGACTGGATCATGCGATTGGGCAACTATGCGAATGGGCATACAATCGTGCGAATGGACTCTCAATCGTGCGAATGAACACTATACGAATGGGCTTCTATGCGGCTAAACCCTCAGTCGTGTGACTGAACAGCTATACGAATGGACCTATGCGACTGGACCCTCAGTCGTATGACCTGTCGTGCGACTGATTCCCCAGTCGTGCGAGTGGTCCTCAGTCGCCCCTCAGTCGTGCGACTGGCCCTTCAGTCGTCTAGCCCTAACTGGGCAGCGACTGGAGTTCATCCCGAACTGCAGCCGTGACATACGGCCTTCAAACTCTTCCAAACTCATCTCCAGCCCAAATTACCCCTCCTAAACCTTAGGGAATCATACTAGGACATCATACAAGCACATACAAGTCCAAAATCGCACTCTAACACATTACATACAATTACACCCAAATGGGTCAAAATCATACATTTCAAAAACGGGTTCATATGTGTTCCAGCCCCAAAATCGTTTGAAAACAAGTAAATGAGGGGTCCTAGAGCTCACACAAACAAGAAGAAGATGAAGAGTTTCGTTTGGACTAGTCACTCGACGAGTTTCGAACCCGAATCACTACTTTTCTCTCTTTTTCCCTTCTTTCTCTCTTCTCTCTCTCTGCTCTTCTTTCTGACTGAATTTTGCAAGTGCGGGGAGGGGAGATGGCTGCCCCTCCCTTAAAGCTACAGTTTAGTCGCCCGAGTCCAGGCGACTGTACCTTCGGTCGCCCAAACACCATGCGATTGGACACTCCAATCATGCGACTATCATGCGTATAGAGCTCCAGTCGTGTGAGCTCCATGCAACTGAGCCTCCAGTCGCATGACACTCCAAAAAGTCAACTTTCTGGGTGTTACAGTTTAAAAGGATGGTGTTAAACTTGTTTTAAAAGGGTTTTTTGTAGTTTCTAAAATTCTAGTTTTTAGAAAAGGCCTTTTATACCATACATCTTGTATGCATTCAAATGCATGGTATTATTTGAAAAACTATTTTCAAGGTTCCTTTTAATAAAACCCATTTTTATTAAATCATTAACCCTTAATAAACACATTTTATTAATTCCTTTAATGATTATAAAGATCCATTTTTATGCTTGATTTATAATTGTTGTTTAACTAGCTTATCTATTTTCAATTAAAATGTTAAACACAACCAAACAACCAAATAATCACCTAAACATAAAAAATAAGTGCATAACCATAGCCAACTATTTTGATCACACTTGCTTGCCATAACAAGTGTGTCAAGTGGTCATTCCTAGGGTAAAACATGACACATTGTTATGTTGATGAACTCCCACTTGAACTTGCATCCAAATGCTTCAAGTATGCCTTTTGTGTTGTGATTCCACCACCATCTTTAGGCACCTTCTTTGTCTTACAAATCAGCCCCAAAAATACTTATTACATAGAAAAAGTCCTAATACATTTTTCTAGTAAAATAAAGTGCAAGCTAATCTACTTATTACATACCAAATGAAACAATTAAATCGCATAGCCTTTATTACATTCAAATGAATCACAACCACAAATAATCAAACACAAGGTCATGGCTAGGTTTTATGCACTTAAAACACATCCAAATATGTATATATCTTTTGATTTTGGTAGCCCCTTTTGAACCCAAGTTCTTGGCCAACATAAACCAAGAACAAGTGGGTTTTTGTCCAAACAAACAAACCATCTCATGATTTATATTTTTCAAGATCCTTACATGCATATAAAGTAATATCTTGAAAAACAAAGGGACTTCCATTAGAGAAATTTCCAGCCCACTTTTTATAAAAAAGGACCCGAAATTTTCAATGTTTGAAGCATGTATCCATATAACCGGCTCTTGATGCCATTGATGGGTTTTGTAGATGTTTATCAAAGACATATTAACCATTTAACATGTAAAACGTAGCGGAGTTTATATTAAAATCATGAGTTTATGTATCATATACATATGTTTAATCAAAACCCAAAACAAGGATCATTTATATGGAAGAACACAGTATATCAACCACATGGACTACCTTTAGAACCGTGGATTTGGAGGCTAGATGATGATGTTAGAATGTCAAGACTTTAATGTAGAAGTCCTCAAGAGATGATACCCCAAGCTCCTTCAAACACCCACTTGCTAGGTTGTGTTGCACCCACTTGAAAACCCTCTTGCACAATCGATTTTTCCAGCCAAGAAACCTTGATTCAAAGCTGAAAAATCAGCCTTGTTTTTGCTCTAGAATCCGATTTCTAGAGAGAGTTTAGAGAGAATTCTTTGCTCTTGTGTGTGTGAGAGAAAGGTGTATTGGTAGAAGAGTGTTCAAGTGAGTTATTCTTGCATGCACCAAGAACAAATCAAAGGACTTCCCAAGGCCCTAGGGGCGGCCGAATGCATGGGGTCCCACTTGTGTTTCCCTCCCATTTGAACTTTTATAAAAAATACACTCTTGCACTTTAGTTTTATAAAATTAAAACTCTTTTAATTTTATAAAATATAACACACTTTGTTTGATATTACTTAACCAACTTAAATAATAAAACAACTAATTTCTCATGAACAAATTATCCATATAATGTTGTTTATTTACAAAAGCAATGATTTAGAAAACTCGGTTTCTATATTGGTGCTAATATTTATTTGTGTGATCTTATCAACGAATAAATATTTATCGGTGTTTGTTTGGCATGTTATTGGGTATGACCCGACTTGGATCATATCATATTAGCCACATCAATTTAATATGTATCTTGGGCAGATCAATTCCTTCAATACATATATATATATATATATATATATATATATGTGTGTGTGTGTGTGTGTGTGTGTATATATATATACATACATATATATATATACAAACATATATATATATATATATATGTATATATACATATATATATATATATATGTACATATATATACACATATATATACATACATACATATATATGTGTATATATATACATATATATATACATATATACATATATATACATATATATAGATACATATATACATATATATATATATTACCCACCAACATACATTACACACACTCTCTACACACCAATCACACACATACTTCATGAATATATATATACCAATATAAAAAGACATACTATATCATGTGTATATGTATATAATATATAGTTATATAAAATGCACTAATACCATAAAATATGTGCACTTAAAAGGACACACACCAATACATATATATGTAATCACATACAAAGTTACATATATATAAATGGATATGTAACATACATTGATCATGCGCATATATACATACAACCACACACAGCTGCATATTTACATACATACAATAGGATACAAACATTCACATCTCATACACAACAATAACATGACGATGATCGATTGATCCTTACGTACAAGCTTGGCGGAGGTCTCGACGGCGGTAGGGTTTTCAAAAGAGGGAGAAGGCATCAAACAGAGCATGCATATATACTCTCTTATTTGCAACTTAGTCCCTCAACTTTGGATTAATTATTCCCTTAAGTTTAGCTAAATTACAATTTACGCCCTGAAACTTTTAATAATAATAATAATAATAATAATAATAATAATAATAATAATAATAATAATAATAATAATAATATATATTATTATTATTATTATTATTATTATTATTATTATTATTATTATTATTATTATTATTAGTAGTAGTAGTAGTAGTAGTAGTAGTAGTAGTAATAGTAGTAGTAGTAGTAGTAATATCATTAATAATTTAAGTAGTAATAGTAATAATATTAGTATTAATAGTAGAAGCATTTAATTTTGTTAATTATCATTGATATTATTTGTCTAGTCATTTTAATATAATAGTAGAGTTGTACATAAGGCAAGTACTACAAGTTTCGATTCGAAAAGGAATTAGTCATGCAGGAATTAGTAACGAACCTCACGTCATTTAACGGGCCTGTTAGTGACAGATGTCACATTATCCCCCAGTTGAGAGAATTTGGTCCCGAAATTCAGCTTGAGTTAGATCCCAAAGCTCTATCCGCGAACAGATGTAGATATTTAAGTTTCATCTAGTCTTCCCGTCCCCATGTAAATTCTGGACCTCGATTGGAGTTCCATCTTACTCTGACAATTGGGATCTTGCTGTGTTTCAATCGCTTGACTTCCCAATCCATGACTTCTATCTGTTCTTCCATAAAATAAAGTTTCTCATCAATCTTGATTTCCTCAATCAGAAGATGAAGAGATCTATCAGCAAAACATTTCTTGAGATTTTATACATGAAATGTATCGTGCACATCACAAAGCTCTTGAGGTAATTTTAATCGATACGCCACAGGACCGATTCTTTCAGTGGTCTCGAATGGTCCAACGTACCTCGAAGTTAACTTTCTCTTATTCCCGAATAGTTTGATTCCATTCCAAGGAAAAAATTTCAATAAGACATGATCACCCACGCTAAACTCTAGAGGTTTTCGCTGCTTATCGGCATAGCTTTTCTGGCAGTCTCTAGCTTCCGTAAGTCTATCCTTGATTTGGAATATCTTATCAGCCATTTCTTGGATGATCTCTGGACCTATCAGTTGACTTTCACCTACGTCAATCCAACATACTAGGGACCTACACTTCCTTCCATACAACGCTTCAAATGGAGCGCACCCAATGCTCGTATGATAACTGTTGTTATAATAGAATTCAACCAACGGTAAATGAGTATCCCAACTCCTACCAAAATTGATCACACACGCCCTAAGCATGTCTTCTAGAGTCTGTATCATACGTTCACTTTGACCATCCATTTGTGGATGATAAGCGGTACTTAGGTCTAATCGAGTACTCATTGCCTTCTGTAAAGTCTACCAGAACCGCAATGTAAATCGACTATCGCGATAGGATATAATTTACACATGCACCGCATGCCTAGATACGATTTCATTCACGTATATTCTCACTGACCTTTCCATCTTATAGTCCTCTCAAATCGGTAAGAAATGAGCAGATTTAATCATTCGATCCACAATAACCCAAATTGAATCGTGCTCACTATTTGTTCTAGGCAACTTAGTGATGAAGTCCATCGCTATTTTTCCCATTTCCATTCAGGAATTTCAGGTTATTGCAATAGACCTGCCGGTTTCTGGTGTTTGGCTTTGACTTTCGAACAAGTCAGACATTCACCTTCATACGTCGCAACGTCTTTTTTCATACCTTGCCACCAATACAACTCTTTAAGATCTTGGTACATCTTGTTAGCACCAGGATGAATAGAATACTTGGACTTGTGTGCTTCGTTCATAACTAGGGTTTGAACATCTCCCCACTTAGGTACCCATTTACAATCTACAAAGTACCATAGACTATCCTCTTTACAATTCATTTGTTTATCCAACCCTCAAAACTCCTTACTTGCAATATTCTCTTCCTTCAACGCTTCACCTTGTGCTATCAGGATTTGAGTTTTCAGAATCGATTGCATGGTCATTCCTAACGCTCATGCGTGTAAAGGTTTTACACGTTCCTTCTTACTCAAGGCATCAGCCACCACATTTGTCGTTCCAGGATGATATTGGATCTCACAATCATAGTCAAGGAGAAGTTCCACCCATCACCTTTGGTGCATATTCAGTTCCTTTTGATAGAAAAATGTATAGAAGACTTTTATGATCAGTGTAGATAACGCACTTAGTCCTGTACAGATAATGCCTCCATATCTTAAGTGCAAATACCACAACTCCTAATTCCAAGTCATGTGTCGTGTAATTCTTTTCATGAACCTTAAGCTGACGCGAGGCGTAAGCAATCACCTTATCCTTTTGTATCAGCACACAACTCAGTCCTTGGTATGATGCATCGCAGAACACCACAAAGTCATTGGATCCATCAGGAAGGGTCAATATTAGCGCATTACACAATCTTTCCTTCAACATCTGAAAGGCCTCCTCTTGCTCATGACCCTAATCAAATTTCGTATCTTTCTGGGTCAACATCATCAATGGTTGAACGATCTTGGAGAAGTTTGCAATAAATCGGCGATAGTTGCCAATCCTAAGAACTATTGAATTTTCAAAGTCATCTTTAGTGTGTTCCACTTCTTAACCTATTCAATCTTACCTAGTTCATTATGAATTTTCTCCTCGTTGATCAGGTGACCAAGAAACTTCAATTCATGAAATCCAAAAATCCTACTAAGAGAATTTAGGATGTGTTTTATCTTTTCACAAAACTTTAGAATCACTATAAGTTGTTTCTCATGCCCTTCATTTGATCAAAATTAAATGAGGATATAATTTATAGACATAATCATAAACTTATACTAGTACAGCCTAAATACTCGATTCATTAAATGTAGAAATATTACGAGAGCATTTGTCAAACCAAACCGCATAACTAAGAACTTGTAATTTCCATAACGAGTCCTAAAGGTTGTCTTAGGATACCGTCTTCTTGAACCCTCAACCAATAATAACTTAATCAGAGATCAATCTTTAATAAGTACGTTGACTTGATAATTCTTGAATTTTCGATGGTGCTAACCGATAGGGTTTCTTTGCAATAGGTGTTGCTCTAGGGATCTTATCATTCTAAAATTCCACATGTGCTCACCACTTCTTTAGGCGTTGACGAATTTTCATGCAAGAAATAAGTATTAAATCCTTTCTAGGTCGTTCTCTCTGAATCTAAAGCACTTCACTATTTGATAGAGAATTACGCACCACCACCCCTGACGGACTATCTCGGCTTCGTGTCTCGATAACCAATCCAAACGGTATTAATTGTATGTCAAAGACATGATCTTCTTGTACTTTTATGCAACCTCTAATTATTACCATTGGCTATCTCAACTGAGTAGCTAATTTCTAAGCAACTAGAGTTTATGCCTAATAAAGGAGAAGACTTAGAAGAACAAAGTTATTATCCACTTTGGTATAAAACAACATAGAGACAAATTAATTATTTAGAAGATATATTCCAGTAACGAGATTTGAGTTGTAGTAAGCGGCATTTGCTCCAGTCATAAATTCACGACCGCGTGCTAGATTTCCTTGATTTGCATGACCTTTATTTCCATAATTTCTTTGTCTTTAATTCTTGGCTATATCCATCACCTGATTCTGATTATTCCCAACTTGTTCTAGTGCTCAGTTAAGCCTAGGACACACATTTAGGTAATGGTCGGGACTACTGTATTTATAGCACTCATGTTAAATGCTTGCCAACCTAACCATATCAACTGACATAACTGGGTTCACAATTATGGCCCTCTTGTCTACTTTAGCACTAGCTTGTTTATTTGGCTCTTAACTTTCTTTCTGCTGCTCACTATATTTCCTTAATGTCCCTATACATACCACCCTATCAGTCAAGTTATCTACCTTCAAGATTACAATAGTTACCATCATCTGAATCTGTATAACCAATCCTTAGATGTATCTCTCAATCCTTACTAATCCATGTGTCACAAGGTATGGCACCAGGTTTTCTAATTCATGGAGTCTGTTAGTATAAGGAGCATGACCCGACCCCACCATTGAAAGATTCTATATTCCTACTCTAACTTTTATATCTCATTCATCAGGAAGTAACCCTTAATCACAAAAGCTTTAAGCTCATCCCAAATTATGGTTGTCATAGCCTCCCTACATTAGGCTTGAGCTTGGTTATCCTACCATGTTAGTGTTTTACCCACTGTGAGCAAGAAACATACTTTATCTTCTGGTTTTCAGCATAGTTATTGATACCCATTATAGTTTCCATTTCTTTCAATCCAAAAGGTCAGACCTACTGTTCCCTTTTTTCTGTCATACTCTTTTGACTATCACGTCAATAATTCCCTGTATGTACAACCAACCTTGTTACCTTATCATTTATACCATTACTACTTCATTTAATAAAGGTCATCAGATAGCCAAGTTCAGGCACATTCTTAGTATACCGGTGATGCTTATATATAGGGTCCCCCGTAATATTCCCACAACATCCACGATATACCGAAAATAGTGCTTAAACTGGTCATGTGGCATCCGAATACTCCATCAAGACATTATGCTAGAACGTTCAAACTACTAATGCTCTAATTTTTACAATCAATCCATTAAACAAGATAATACATGTGAAGGAGTATCATTACTCTGTTGTAACTCTCCAAGGCAGTGTACATTCCAAACAAACAGTCAATTGCCTAATTTCTGAAATGCTAAAAGGAGTAACTTATCATAGGGACTAAGACTAATGTTAAAATACGAATCCCATGAAGACTTAAGGTAGATTAGAACTTACATAAGAGTAAAGGTTAAAGATGTTTTCTCTCCATTAATGATGTCTTACAAGGACAGATGTAACAACCCTCCTCAACCTTTACAAAAAGAAGTGGAAAATTTTCTAAGTCATGCGCCTGAACAGTGCTCATGCGCCTAAACAATGCCCGTGCGCCTGGAGAGTGCCCAGGAGGCTAAGTCTTAGGCGTTTCAGTAGAGCTCATGCGCCCAAACAGTTGTCATGCGCCTAAGTCCCATGCGTCCAAACAGTTCTCATTCGCTTGAACAGTTGTCATGCGCCTAAGTCCCAGACGCCCAAACAGTTGTCATGCGCCTAAACAGTGGTAATGCGCTTAGAATTTTTCCTATGTATTTGTATATGTATTCCACTTCTGATTATTTTTCCACACTTATTTTACATCCATTATGGATATGTAACACTGTGGAAACTTATTTTTGTATAAGAAACTACCATTCGAATGAATACTAGAAACAATTAAAGTGTTTTCACACTTAAACAAATTCGGGTAAACATATACCCATTCACACCCGCGTAGAACAAACTCAATAATAATAATGACAATAACAAAATAGTAATAATAAGACAACATACACATAAAATAAATAAAACAATCTGCATGGCCGCCCACTGAACCACCAATCCAACACAATCTGCGAAACCCACTCAAACACTCAACCTTTCTCTCCTTTCTATACATGCAACCATCGATTCTTTTTCATTTCACCACAACTCTTTTTCTCTCGGATTCTTCTATCTCTCTCTCTCTCTCTTTCTCTCAACTGAAAACACACATACACGCACACGAACACTCTTATGCATCTCAACAACCGACGAACAACAAAGGATTTCAGCTGAGATTCGAAGAGTTTTACTAGTTTTAATCTCCTAAACCTTCTCATACGTAAGTAATATAAACTCTTGATAATTTAAATCATAGTAAACTCATTCGTGTTCTATTATAAACACTATTCTCACTTATCTAACAGAAAGATTTGTGCTTGAACCTCGTCTTCGTGGGACTCACACTCTACACAAGGTACTATCCCGTAACCGTGAGTCTAGAGGTAGTTATACAACGATTTTTACCTTGTAAACCCTCGATTATGCTTTCTAGCAACATTTGACTTGCACGATTCTACAACCAAAGTTATAAATCAGTTTAGAACAATGAAACAAACACCCAAATACTTATATATTTTTTGGATCTAAAGTTATAAGTGTTATAGTAGTAAGCAGAATGTAAACATAATAGTTACACTAGTGTAAACGGTGCAAAAACACCCGATTTTAGTAGCATCCATGTAAAAACCGAGACTTAAGGATAGATTCCAGTAAGATTAGGACTCAGAATACTTGGGAAAAATAAGCTTAAATGATTGGAAAGTTAGTAAGATATGCTAAGGCTAGGATACACTAGTTCGGAGACCCGAAATATAGAAATAACCAAAGAAACGAGCCATAATGAGAACAACTTAGATTTTAAGAATTTTCAGGCCTTAAAATAATTATTTAGTAATGGAGATCAAATTTGGTGAATTTTCAAGTTAATAGGAAGTTTCCACGAATTTATTTAATAAAAGTGAGCAAAACCGATAACTAGAAACTTATGCCTTAAATCTCACAAGATCTGAGTTTTGGACTTTTAACAGGTTCAAATAGACATTAAAAAGCTTAAGAAATTATTTGGGGTCAAAAACTGTAAAGAGACAAACTTTGGGGTAGAAAATTTAAATTCTGAAACTTGAGGGGCCAAAAGTGTAAATTCTGCCTCTTAATGAAATTTCAGCAACCTCATGACCAGAAACTCATATTAGGCCCATTCATGTGATAATAAAATTTATAAGAACCATATGACTTGATGTACACACGCCAAAACCTTAACTTTCCTAAAAATGAAACTTTTGACACAAACCTCTAAGAAACAAAGGCATGTACGCCCTCGCTATAAATGACACCAAATTATGTTCCTAATAACTTAGGAATCTATAGCTTATTACTTGAATTATGATTATAGGGTGCTAGGACTTGAGACTATCTATGACTGTGGAACCTGACTGTTGTTAAGGTGGGTTCTCGTGTTCCCTTTTTACTTTGGTTTTTGGGATGAAGCATGTTCTATTTTAACTGAAACTATTATTTGAGATACAAATTTATGTTGTGGATTTTATGATACCTGCTGATACATGAATCACAATCATTAGTTCTTTGGTGAACTGCTTGATTATATGGATAGATCTATTTGGGGAATCCCCCACACACAGTGGCTCCTGCAACAGGGAGGTACCCCACTGAGATCCTGAGGGGTCGTATGTGGCATGTGAAAAGTTTATATGATATACAAAGGTGGACCATCCGGCAGGTGGGTCCACTGCTATGAGGCTCAGTTCTCCCCTTTGGGGTTAACCGATTCAGCACAACTTTAGAAGAGGCAAGCCGGGGCTGAGTGTAGGGTTGATTGTGACCCCACAACAGCTATAATAGATACAAATACTTTAATATATAGACTTTAAGGGTCCCTTTTTATTTTATTTTCTGAAACTACAACCACTTGAACTCACCAACTTTTTAGTTGACACAATTTATTTTGAGCATGTTTCAGGTAACCTTTGATGAAGGCCTAGTTGACTTGGAAGAAGCATGGATGACTTAGCACCTTGACCTCATGGCATTATGGACTTTGCTTAGAACTTTGAACAATTTGTAGTGAATGATACTTTAAATTATGTACTTTTGACATGAAACAATGGATGTAACCGGGCTAAGCCATTAAGTCCCGGATTTCATTTTAGTATTATAATGCCATGTGATTTTTCTCTACTTGTGTGCTCTTATGATGGTCTGTTTCCGCTGCCACGTTCGTTGCTAGTCTGTGACGTCCCACCCTCCTTGGGCCCGGGGTGTGACAACAGAGACTCAAGTGTCCCAAGATATAGAATGTGAGATTTGTACTAACTATGACCGTTATCTAATGGCAAGATTTTCTTGCTTTTCATGGTCATCCCAGCTCATCCTATTCGAGTTAACATATCTTATCAAGTACAGAGTATTACCCATGTTTGGAGTATCAAATATATGGTTACAACCAAAAGTTAATTAATTAAAGTTGTACAAAGGAATCGATTGAGAAAGAATCTCTTGATCAAGGAACAATTAAAGGAATCCGTGCGCAATAATCCAAAATCCAATAAAGTAGTCATCTGATCTAAGTACGCCATGTCTCTTATCTACTTGTGTCTTATTAGCCAGCACGTTCGTCTTCCAAGATTCAACCCAACAAGTTGTGAACAAGGCACCTATAGCAAACGTGGCATCGATAGACGCACGGAATAAAGGTTGACTTAACAACCTAAATCCTTAGAATAATTCTTACAGTTGCACTTATCACTCCAATCCGAATATAAGTCAAGTACATAACAAGAGTATGCGTTTACCTAAAGCTTTCTCAAGGTATAAATAGATGATACAATACCGATAACTTTCTCAATTATGTATATCACATATAGCTTGTAAGATAGGCTATGTAAGCATAGCCAATAATGCATTTAGAATGTTCATAAGTATATTATTGCACACATAATCCTATTATGCATACTACATGTGGGTACTTAGGTTATAGTCTAGGTCGAATAATCCACCTAATTCTATATAACCAATGGCTCTGATACCAATCTGTCACACCCCCTCTTAGAGCGGAAACACGAGGATGTAACGGACGGGATCGTCATAAAACATTGTTAATTAATAGTGATTCATTAAATGATGTAAAGCCAACGTGTCATGATGTCACCCGACACAAATGGAGACTTGTGTCGTAGTTAGTCAGTTCCACGACAAACATAGTCAAACGGTCAATGAAGTTTAAATCCCACAACCCGGGAACAAGTAAACAAAAGCATGATCAACAGATATAATCCAACGTAACATGTTATTAGTATCACAAGACAAGTCTCAAAATGCATTTTCTTAAAGTCATTGCTAAGGCCAGCAACTCTAGCTATGGCTGATGACTAATACCTGAAAAAATATGCTCAAAAGGTCACTGTATTGTTGGTGAGTTCACGGGTTTAAAAAAATAAAAAAAACTTGATGTTGTGTAATAGTTTGGTAGGACATAGTGCATACAGTTATAAGCAAGCAATATCACATGTTAACATGAGCCTCATGACTAAACCTACTGCGTACACACAAAACTTGTTGGAACATATTCACCCTAGAGCCCGTTTTTGGCCACCGTTAGTCCCAACTAGTATACTAACAAACAAGGGTGGGGGTGTCAACCCAATAGTACTATCAATACCTGTCCGTCGGCTCTAACACCGGAGTTAAATAGTTGTGAATAAAAAACCACATAGAAAACTCATGCATGTACAAGATATTAACTTACAAAAGAGTAAACACAACATTCCTAAAATTTAATAAGTGCATAGCATAAAAAGGGTGAGCATACTTTTCCCCCTAAGTTTATAAATAATTGAAATGAAAACGGGGTTGCGAAACTCACCTTGAACTGAGGCGAAATAAAATGAACAAGAGTTTCAAAGGATGAGAGCAAACGAGCGATCAATCACCTATAATTAATGGCAACTTAAATATTAAGACGCGTCTAAGAAGAATTGTAACACCCGAAATTTTTGTCAAAATTAAAAGAAAAGGAAAGCAATAAGAAAAGGAAATAAAAATATCTTGCAAGAAGGGAAAAAGAATAGAAGTGGAGGGGCAAAGTGTAAAAAGTACAAAGTATTTGAGAGCAGGGCCGCCCATTACATACTCTCACTCTGCTGCTCGACTGGAAGAAGAAAGAAAAAGAAGAAGAAACCTTTTTTCTCGGTTGCTACTGGAAGAAGAAGTTGTGTTTGCTTTCGTATGTGTTTCTTTGTATAATTGGCTCGGTTTTGTTGGGTATATGACCATGAAACCAATTCTTATGTGTTCTATGTGTTTGGCTGTTTATTTGTGGTGTTTTTAGGTGTGTGAATTCTCGTGCACACAAGTTTAGAGGAGTTTTACTTGTTGGTTGCAATTGGAGAGTTCTAGACCCTAGTTTTTATGTGTTTTAAACTTTTTGGGGCTGAAAATGCATGTTAAAATGTTTTTAAATGATTTATGTATGACCCGTATGTATGTATGTTTGCATGTTTATGTTTTATGGTTGTAAAGTTGTTTTTAATGCTTAGAAATGCTAGATTTATGTTGTAAGTATGATTGAAAGCAGATTGGGACTGAAAACGGTTTAGAAATATGTATAACGGTTGGCCATGCGCCCAAACAGGATCCATTCGCCTAAAATTTTGCCATAGAAAAACTTAAGTGAAGGTCATGCCCCCAATAGTCCCCATGCGCCTAGGAATTTGTCTGAATAAACTAAGTGTTAACCCGTGCACCTAAACAGTGCCCTATGAGCCCAACCATTTTGCTCAGGCGCCTAAGTGTCAGTCATGCGCCTGAACAGTAGATCATGCGCTCAAAATTAGTGCCTAGACGCCTAAGTATGGACTCATGTGCCCACATAGTGTTAATGCGCCCAAGCAGTACTCGTGCGCCTGCATAGTGCTCATGCTCCTAGAACACTTAGAAAATACTGAATTTTTAGGAAAAAGAAAATTTTAGGGTTTGACCCTGGTTTGACTTGATGTTTATATTTATTTATTTTAGGCATGTTTTGGTTGTTCTTATGTTCCCTATTATGTATCTATTATGTGGCGTTACATGGTGTGATTATATTCGTATACGTAAAGTATTATCATTAAAAAAAGTAAAAGATTAATGATAATGGAAAGTGGAACATAAAGAACGAATGAAAGTCTGACAAGCAAATTGAATGGAGGTGCACGACAATGTTGTCGTTAGCTCAACTGTATGCAGTTTAGCTAACTTGAAGGATGCACACAGGGTCAATCCTTGAGATTGACGGGACCCTTGTAGCATGCCCTACGTACTAGGCCACGCTTCATGCACAATGTTAGGGGTCTATTTATAGACTTCGGCCCAGTGTTAGCTTTGTGCACAATGTTCGGGGTATTGCACATTGGTCTGGATGAAAGTGAAAGTTAATAAAAAAGTATGTACGAATTCGTACGATGATGAAAGATAATAAGAGTATACTATGATGTATGTACGAAAGTAAAGGAAGTGTTTTATTGAAAAGGGTATTTTCATATAAAAATTATACAAGGTAATTTAAAGCTTTTAAAATTAGAACTCACTCAGCAACGCTGTCTTTTATGCATTTTCAGTTGGTAGGTAAATGTTGCTAAGGGTGGCACGCGAGTGAAGCTACTTGGCAGGGCAAGACTAGCAACCATTCATGCTTAATGATATTGTTGTTTTGTAATGCAATTAAAAGATCCTTTTGTAACTTATGAAATAATGATGTATTGCCTAACAACAGTAATTATTAATGAAACAAATGGTTTTTGTTAATTTAATCTGCTGCTTAACCATATGAAATGTATAATGTTTTATATGTATAATGCTATGATTGACAAACTGTGAGGTCTTCGGGAATAGGGCCTTACAAGTTGGTATCAGAGCCAAAGTTTAAGAGAAATGGATAAATATTTTCAGAAACCTAAACTTGAACTAAAAATAGGACGAATAGAGGGATGCTAGCCCGAGTAGCTACGTGCAATCAGGTATTTCTTTCTTAATGTTAACCCGTATGATATGCGTGTGCTATCTGATTTATACGCCTTTAGTAGATTTGAATACTAATGTAGTCAGGATAGGAAATGCTCGGGGGATAAAGATTAAGGTAAATGGCTAATAACAACTGGCCAATGTAATTAGGGAGTTACTATACTTAACATAAACTGAGTTATTGTAAGGCCCCGTTCCCGGGCACCTCACAGTTGGTCATCATTACCCATAAAACATACATTTAATATAACTTAATAAAAACCATGCAGCGGAAACTTTAAATTTTACTATAAATGCTTTTGTAAAGTAATACAACACCCGTTACAAAATATCATTTGTTTGCATTACAATACAAAAACGTTAACAAAAGAATGCCATCCCAAAAGAGCTGAGTAGCCGCCTCGTGCCATCCTCAGCAACATTACCTGCCAACTGGAAAACACATAAAAGTCAGCGTTGCTAAGTGAGTTCTAGTTTTGTATTAAAACATACTTTTACTTATTTAAAAGTATCCTTTCGTGCATGCGTTCATACATCATACGTACACAGAGATAATATTCGTTATTATCTTCATCATTCGTTATTCATCATTATCTTTAACTTCTCGTATGGATTCTGTCAGGCTTTACCCACTTCATAGCACTCGGCTATGATTACTGTGGTCGAATGACAAGAATCCCGTTCATACTTACTTGCACGCATTGAAAGGTTAATTGTACCAATACCATATGCTACACCCCAATCAGTCTTAGCTATCGGGCCGTAGTCAACATATGACGGAAATCGTATGCCCGGTACTAGAGGTAAGCGGTAGAGGTACCATGACCATGGTCAATCACAAAGAAGGACCAATCGCGTTATTCAATGCTTGCAAGACATAATTCATTCGTTCATTAATGCATGTATTCATCATCATTCTTCTTTTCGTTCATTCGTTAATACATGCATTCGTCATCATGTTCCTCTTTCATTATCTTTCACTTTACGATACATAATACTTCATTAGTTCATACTTACTTGCACGCATTGAAAGGTGAATTGTACCAATACCATATGCTATACCCCGATCAGTCTTAGCTACCGGGCCGTAGTCAACATATGACGGAAATCGTATGCCCGGTACTAGAGGTAAGCGGTAGAGGTACCATGACCATGGTCAATCACATAGAAGGACCAATCGCGTTATTCAATGCTTGCAAGACATAATTCGTTCGTTCATTAATGCATGTATTCATCATCATTCTTCTTTTCGTTCATTCGTTAATACATGCATTCATCATCATGTTCCTCTTTCATTTGTATGTATCTTACTTTCATTCATTCATACATTACATACGTTTATACGTTCATTTCATACTTAACAATATTAAATAATAATATTGTTAACAATAATAAAATACTAATACTAATATCAGTAACCTTAATAAGGGGTCAATCATTAATCATCACTGCAAGCATAAAACATCATCGTTAATTAACCCTGGTCAACCCTGGTCAAATCCTTAAAATCCGGATTCCCGGAAATTTCCTGTAAAAATTCTAAGTGTTTGGGCGCATGAGCCCTGTTTGAACTTATAACCCTACACTTAGTCATTTCGGCTGACTTTTCTAGGTATATGACCACTGTTTAGACTTTTCACCTTATGCTTAGTTTATTTTCAGACTCATGAGCACTATTGGGACTCATGAGCACTATTGGGACTCATAACTCCATACTTAGTTTACTTTTCAGACTCATGAGCACTATTGGGACTCATGAGCACTATTGGGACTCATAACTCCATACTTAGTTTATTTTTCAGGCTCACGAGCACTATTGGGACTCATGAGCACTATTGGGCTTATTAGGCGTAATAACAGTCTGTTCATATTTCTAAGTCGTGTTCCAGTCCCAAACATCATATCCCTTAATTCTAAACATTCACATACGGTTCTAAGCATGAACTCAACATATTCATAACCATACATCTTCCCATTACATACCCGACCCACATACACATGCAAATAAATATACGGGTAAAATACCCAACCTTATAGAAACATACATACATGTATTTCCAGCCCCAAAAACCGTATAAAACATGTAAAAAGGGGGTCTAGAAACTCACCTTGGGTGTCGTTACTGCAATCCATAGAGAAACCATCCCAAGTCGTCTAGCTTTAGCCCACATCGCCCATAATAAACATTCTACGTCATCCCGTACAAACGCACAACCCGACTCCCTTCTTAGTCGTCTAGCATAACTAGCCAGTCTACGCTGCCCCTAATCGGATCCAACAACCTCATGTCATACCCAAACAGTCAAGAAACACCTAAAACATAATCATTGTAATGGCACGAACCGTAGCCATCAAAATGACTCCCCCAACACGTTGCCTTAACCATAACAAGACCATCAAATTATTAACGTAACCGCGCCACTTAAACATTATCATACTAGAATCATTACCATAATCATCAATCTATGACCATGCCACGACTTTATGCTAACTATCCTTGTCATGTATTCATAACCCATATCATTATAGGACCACCCTCCTTTTAAACATCAAGATAATCCTAAACATAGCTAGCCCATCATGTACACATCATGTCATCATCATCAAGTATCTGTCACCTTAGCCCATGTTTGCTAATTCATCTTCATCATAAAGCACCAACATGAGCAACCAAACTCCTTTATCATCAACATTTAGACACCATTAATATCATCATTCTAAAACAATCATCACCGTTATCTAACAGTTTCATCATCATCATTCTAACAACATCATCATCATCTAACAACAACGCCATCATCATCCAACAACAACAACATCATCATATTAATGTGTCAACATAATCTAAACATCCTTACCATCACCAGACATTATCATCTTTACCATCCTTATGATAGTCCACACAATAATATCGCCCAAAACATCCTTATAATTGTTACCATCATGAAGACCATAAGCCATACCACCATATATACATCATACCATCAATCTTTTCTTTTTCATAAAACTACCGACAAATACTAATTTACCTTTGTGGAGAAATCACCATCCGAACATCATCAACATCGCACCAACCGTCGAACCAACCATCGAACCAACATACCACCAAGACCACAACCTAAACTAAACCCACCACAGCCACCATTATCATCTCGAATAACAGCAACAACAACGACAGATAAAATCACAGCCAGTGTTCACCACAACCGACAACAACACAAACACAATCACAGATTACCTCACTATCCGCAGCCCTCACCACCATCAGCCGGGTGTTGTGGTTGCTTTTCTATCGTGAACCGCCACAGTTACCATCATAGCCATCGACAACCATCACCATCATAACCTAGCCGAGAGTTGTGGTGGTCTCCGACCACGAACCACAACCACCACAACCACCACAATCAACACCACAGCCACAGCCGACGGGGCTTGTTCGGAGGGGGGCAGTCGTGAGCTTCAAATCGGAGAAAGGGGAAGAAAGGGGGTCATCAGAACGCGACTTCCACCACAACACTGTCACCCGAACACCCCACCCTCAACATCGTAACCAATTGTGGTCGACCTCCACAGCCCCGACACCCACCTGCAACCGAAGCCTCTTCCTTCGATCCCTGCTGCTACGTTGTGTTTTAGGAGAAATCAAGACCACCACCTTGATCGGGGAGTTGAGAGGATTCCGGATTTGTGTGCCACTCGCCGACACTCGCCGGAGTCGGCCGCCTGTGGTCGGAGATTGGGCTCGACTGAGAGAAGAGGGAATGAGGGGGAGGTTGATCAGTTGGGGAGAAAAGGAGAAAGGTCAGATTGCCCCTTTGGGGGGGGTAGGGTTATTATAAATTTTCACCCCTAGCCATGTTTGGTCCCTCATGTTTTCAATATTTTGTTTCCCAACCTAACTTGATAAATTAACTAATCATTTCGAGAATAAATTTCAATAATACTATTATTAATATTACCTCGTCACTTAAGTTTATTTTGGAAATTTGGGGCGTTACAAGTCTATCCCCCTTATTTAGGTTTCGTCCTCGAAACCTGTTAGTCCTTACACAACGTGGGATAATACTTTCTCAATCACCATAGATTCTCATGTTACTTCTAAACATGTTCCACACACACACCATATAAGGTATGATCTTCTTTAGCCGTCTACCCATAGCCTTTGCAACCTTCAAACGTCCTAACGCACCCCTCTTATGGTCCAATTTCATTAATGCAACCATTATGACTACGAACCCTAATTCATGAGTAATTATATTATCATCTTGTATTTAACCTTGTGAACAACATAACCATTGCTCTGCCATGTTGTATGGAATATATATATATATATATATATATATATATATATATGTATATTCAGTCGGATCTTTGTATGGAACACATGGTTCTAGGTTTTTTTTTTTTTTTTTGACACCTACTGATGACATTTACACCAAGGCTCATGTTAACCTTCCTTATTTAGTTCATGTTCACATTTATTAACTAACTTCTCTCTCAGACTTGGTGTCATTTCTTGTGAATCTTACCAAGGGCAAGATTATCTTCAAGAAGTACTGAACAAAGTGTATGTAGTAATCCTTCACTTCAGTAAGCTACAGATTTCTACATCATCCTTGGGGAACTTTTACATTACTGCTTCAATTTTATCAATTCTATCATGATTTCAAGAATTATACTTCACATGTCTAGAACATTCACCCTAGGAATGTTGCTCATAAATTATCTTCCATCTTGTCCTTGACACCTTACGGATGTGACATGAATGGCCTCCCTTATTCTTGGGGTTGATGAGTATGTCCTCTATAATCACTATTACTAACCCATCGAACATCGATCAGTAGCCCTATTCACTTAATTCATAAATACTGCAAGGAAACTCATAGCATCCAAACCGTGACTGAAATGTTATCTTTAGGATGTCATGCTCTTCAGCCTGTAGCTGTTGTTGATCTAACCTACAGTCGATCCGTGAAAACCATCGGTACGGTGACATAACTACAAGCTGAGTCCCAGATGACAAGTTGATCTCAAACTCTTCTAACTCCGAGAGGGTCCTCCGGGGTCACATTAGGAAGGCACGCTCTATAGCTACGTCTCTCAACTTAAGACTTTGCCCTTAGCGTCTTTTATTTACATAGGATATGCTCCTCAACCTTGTTTCATAAACTTTTCTATCTCATTATTAGGATCATCCCTAAACTCATGCAACTCCTAATTATCATAAGTCATGTCCATATTTCTATCATGTACGAACCAACGTGTCATATTTCCATGCTGTGCAGTATCAGTCCCGTATGCCGCTAGTCAATTCATATCCAAGACCACGTTACGTCCACTTAGGGTAGTGACATGCAATCTAGAAGAAGGCCCTAACTTTCCATTACTATTTACAGTCACTTACAGACACTTCTATCCAAATAGCTTTACTAAAGGTAGTTCCTACATTATCACTTTACCTTCTTAAAACATCTCATCAATCATTTAAGCTACCTACAAGATTCGGACCACTAACGTCATCGTTCAAGGCAATGGTCCAGGTCATGACAAGTATTGTAAGTTTTCATCTCTATTAGTAATTCCTTGCTGAAACGCCATGCAAAGAATTACTCGTCTGAAGTAACCTATTTCCCCTAGGGATCTTGTAACCTAAATCGTTAATTCTCCTCACTTGTAAGTTAGCCCATGGGTACAACACTTTTAAATTCCTGGTTACGAAGTCTAGAATTTTATTATATGTCTTTGCTGGTATCGCTGTCAAGTCTCTAATGGTCTCATCGGGGAATCACACACCTCGTACACATCTGTCAACTTTCCACTTCCTATAAGATTCAAATACTAAAACAGTCATTCAAGGCAATAGCTCAGTTTATGTCGAGTATAGTAAGTCCCTAATCACAGTGGCCAGTTGTGATTAGCCACTTACTTTACTTTTCACACCCCAAGCATCTCCTATCCTGACTACATCAGCATCTAAATCTACTATGAACACATAATCCATATAGCACACGCACATAAGTCTGGTTGACTTTTAAGAAAACAATACCTGATGGCACATGGCTACTCGGGTTGACATCCCTCTTTCCGTCCCATTTTCAGTTTAAGTTAAGGTTTATTTTGAAAAATTTTACCCAATTCACTTAAACTTTAGCTCTGATACCAACTTGTAAGGCCCCGTTCCCGGGCACCTCACAGTTGGTCATCATTACCCATAAAACATACATTTAATATAACTTAATAAAAACCATGCAGCGGAAACTTTAAATTTTACTATAAATGCTTTTGTAAAGTAATACAACACCCGTTACAAAATATCATTTGTTTGCATTACAATACAAAAACGTTAACAAAAGAATGCCATCCCAAAAGAGCTGAGTAGCCGCCTCGTGCCATCCTCAGCAACATTACCTGCCAACTGGAAAACACATAAAAGTCAGCGTTGCTGAGTGAGTTCTAGTTTTGTATTAAAACATACTTTTACTTATTTAAAAGTATCCTTTCGTGCATGCATTCATACATCATACGTACACAGAGATAATATTCGTTATTATCTTCATCATTCGTTATTCATCATTATCTTTAACTTCTCGTATGGATTCTGTCAGGCTTTACCCACTTCATAGCACTCGGCTATGATTACTGTGGTCGAATGACAAGAATCCCGTTCATACTTACTTGCACGCATTGAAAGGTTAATTGTACCAATACCATATGCTACACCCCAATCAGTCTTAGCTACCGGGCCGTAGTCAACATATGACGGAAATCGTATGCCCGGTACTAGAGGTAAGCGGTAGAGGTACCATGACCATGGTCAATCACAAAGAAGGACCAATCTCGTTATTCAATGCTTGCAAGACATAATTCATTCGTTCATTAATGCATGTATTCATCATCATTCTTCTTTTCGTTCATTCGTTAATACATGCATTCGTCATCATGTTCCTCTTTCATTATCTTTCACTTTACGATACATAATACTTCATTAGTTCATACTTACTTGCACGCATTGAAAGGTGAATTGTACCAATACCATATGCTATACCCCGATCAGTCTTAGCTACCGGGCCGTAGTCAACATATGACAGAAATCGTATGCCCGGTACTAGAGGTAAGCGGTAGAGGTACCATGACCATGGTCAATCACATAGAAGGACCAATCGCGTTATTCAATGCTTGCAAGACATAATTCGTTCGTTCATTAATGCATGTATTCATCATCATTCTTCTTTTCGTTCATTCGTTAATACATGCATTCATCATCATGTTCCTCTTTCATTTGTATGTATCTTACTTTCATTCATTCATACATTACATACGTTTATACGTTCATTTCATACTTAACAATATTAAATAATAATATTGTTAACAATAATAAAATACTAATACTAATATCAGTAACCTTAATAAGGGGTCAATCATTAATCATCACTGCAAGCATAAAACATCATCGTTAATTAACCCTGGTCAACCCTGGTCAAATCCTTAAAATCCGGATTCCCGGAAATTTCCTGTAAAAATTCTAAGTGTTTGGGCGCATGAGCCCTGTTTGAACTTATAACCCTACACTTAGTCATTTCGGCTGACTTTTCTAGGTATATGACCACTGTTTAGACTTTTCACCTTATGCTTAGTTTATTTTCAGACTCATGAGCACTATTGGGACTCATGAGCACTATTGGGACTCATAACTCCATACTTAGTTTACTTTTCAGACTCATGAGCAATATTGGGACTCATGAGCACTATTGGGACTCATAACTCCATACTTAGTTTATTTTTCAGGCTCACGAGAACTATTGGGACTCATGAGCACTATTGGGCTTATTAGGCGTAATAACAGTCTGTTCATATTTCTAAGTCGTGTTCCAGTCCCAAACATCATATCCCTTAATTCTAAACATTCACATACGGTTCTAAGCATGAACTCAACATATTCATAACCATACATCTTCCCATTACATACCCGACCCACATACACATGCAAATAAATATACGGGTAAAATACCCAACCTTATAGAAACATACATACATGTATTTCCAGCCCCAAAAACCGTATAAAACATGTAAAAAGGGGGTCTAGAAACTCACCTTGGGTGTCGTTACTGCAATCCATAGAGAAACCATCCCAAGTCGTCTAGCTTTAGCCCACATCGCCCATAATAAACATTCTACGTCATCCCGTACAAACGCACAACCCGACTCCCTTCTTAGTCGTCTAGCATAACTAGCCAGTCTACGCTGCCCCTAATCGGATCCAACAACCTCATGTCATACCCAAACAGTCAAGAAACACCTAAAACATAATCATTGTAATGGCACGAACCGTAGCCATCAAAATGACTCCCCCAACACGTTGCCTTAACCATAACAAGACCATCAAATTATTAACGTAACCGCGCCACTTAAACATTATCATACTAGAATCATTACCATAATCATCAATCTATGACCATGCCACGACTTTATGCTAACTATCCTTGTCATGTATTCATAACCCATATCATTATAGGACCACCCTCCTTTTAAACATCAAGATAATCCTAAACATAGCTAGCCATCATGTACACATCATGTCATCATCATCAAGTATCTGTCACCTTAGCCCATGTTTGCTAATTCATCTTCATCATAAAGCACCAACATGAGCAACCAAACTCCTTTATCATCAACATTTAGACACCATTAATATCATCATTCTAAAACAATCATCACCGTTATCTAACAGTTTCATCATCATCATTCTAACAACATCATCATCATCTAACAACAACGCCATCATCATCCAACAACAACAACATCATCATATTAATGTGTCAACATAATCTAAACATCCTTACCATCACCAGACATTATCATCTTTACCATCCTTATGATAGTCCACACAATAATATCGCCCAAAACATCCTTATAATTGTTACCATCATGAAGACCATAAGCCATACCACCATATATACATCATACCATCAATCTTTTCTTTTTCATAAAACTACCGACAAATACTAATTTACCTTTGTGGAGAAATCACCATCCGAACATCATCAACATCGCACCAACCGTCGAACCAACCATCGAACCAACATACCACCAAGACCACAACCTAAACTAAACCCACCACAGCCACCATTATCATCTCGAATAACAGCAACAACAACGACAGATAAAATCACAGCCAGTGTTCACCACAACCGACAACAACACAAACACAATCACAGATTACCTCACTATCCGCAGCCCTCACCACCATCAGCCGGGTGTTGTGGTTGCTTTTCTATCGTGAACCGCCACAGTTACCATCATAGCCATCGACAACCATCACCATCATAACCTAGCCGAGAGTTGTGGTGGTCTCCGACCACGAACCACAACCACCACAACCACCACAATCAACACCACAGCCACAGCCGACGGGGCTTGTTCGGAGGGGGGCAGTCGTGAGCTTCAAATCGGAGAAAGGGGAAGAAAGGGGGTCATCAGAACGCGACTTCCACCACAACACTGTCACCCGAACACCCCACCCTCAACATCGTAACCAATTGTGGTCGACCTCCACAGCCCCGACACCCACCTGCAACCGAAGCCTCTTCCTTCGATCCCTGCTGCTACGTTGTGTTTTAGGAGAAATCAAGACCACCACCTTGATCGGGGAGTTGAGAGGACTCCGGATTTGTGTGCCACTCGCCGACACTCGCCGGAGTCGGCCGCCTGTGGTCGGAGATTGGGCTCGACTGAGAGAAGAGGGAATGAGGGGGAGGTTGATCAGTTGGGGAGAAAAGGAGAAAGGTCAGATTGCCCCTTTGGGGGGGGTAGGGTTATTATAAAATTTTCACCCCTAGCCATGTTTGGTCCCTCATGTTTTCAATATTTTGTTTCCCAACCTAACTTGATAAATTAACTAATCATTTCGAGAATAAATTTCAATAATACTATTATTAATATTACCTCGTCACTTAAGTTTATTTTGGAAATTTGGGGCGTTACAGTTATTACCTTGAATGATCATGTTGGTGTTTGAATCTTATAGTATTTAGAGGATGGCTGGAGGAAGATCGTCTAAGGCTTCTAGAGGTGGAGTACGTGGTGGACATGGTGCGGGAACACGTGCCACGAGGAGAGGGGTTAGGACCGCTGAGACAACCCCTGCAGATCCCGATATTTATCAGCATGAGGGCGTTGATAAGAGCGTCAATCTAAGGGCCTCAGTGAAAGAGGCAGTGGTTGAGGAGGTTCACCAAGTCATGCAAATGATCCTACCATCTGTAGTGACTGAAGTCATTAGGGAAGTGAGGGAGACTAAGAGGAAGGAGAAAGAAGATGAGAGAAGGACTATGGCTGGAAGGAGGGGTAATGATAGGGGTCCTGATGAAGGGAGGAATGGAATGCGAAGAAGGCGGCCTCCACTGATGAGGAGGAGGTAGTAGTGTGGGAAACCGCAAGGGGATGCAGCTATAGGGCATTCCAACATTATAAACCCCCGACTTTTGATGGAAATGGTAATGTTACCCCGCTCACCGCTGGGTAAGAGAGATGGAGGCAGTGTTAGAGATTAGTGAGTGCAGGGAGGACCAGAAGGTGAAGTTCACCACTTACTCATTCTTTGACTCGGCTTTGTGTTGGTGGGAAATATTATCCAAGCCGAGGGCAGCCGGGTCATTGGGTGGATGAGATGGGCAGAGTTGAAGAAAATGGTGATCGAGGAATTATGTCCTCACCGAGAGCTCGATAAGATTGAGAGGGAGTTCTTGCAACTAGAGGCGGGCACCATGACATAAAAGCAGTACACTACCAAGTTTAATGAGATGGCGAGGTTGGTACCTGATCAGGTGATGCCGGTGTTAAGGAAAATTAAGCGGTACATTCAGGGATTGTCGGTTGACATCCGCTGGCATTTGATTATCGCCTGGCCGGGTACTTTTTGAACGGTGGTAGATGATGTGGTGAAAATTACATGAGTTTTTATAGTTGATTTTACATAATTTTCGAAACATCTTATATATGTTTTACCTTGTTTTGGGTACTACTGATTGATTATGTCTTCTGTAGTAAATTGAAAGAGAAGGAAGCTAAAAACAGTAGAAAAGAGAAGAACGAGCTTCCAGGATCGAAACGAGAGGATCGGGCGTTAAAAGTAAAAACCATTCTGTGAAATCACCTACCAGGCGCTACGCGACATATGGAGACAAAACCGTCGCGCTACACGAGGGTTGCTAAATTACCATTTTGCCCTTAATGATATCGGGTATTTACCGGATTTGCCACCCGACTAATTTGTCGGGTTGTGGTGACTATCGCGCTACGCGACAGTATGTGAAGTCCCGTCGCGCTACGCGACGGGTGTAAAATCGTGGAAAATTAGTTTTTAACCAAAGTAACCCTAATGGCCGAGAATCATTGGTGAGCAGACGGCTACAGAGAGCATTAAGGCGATTTTCGGAGTTCTTGGAAAGTTGAGAAGGCAAGGATTGAAGTTTGTGAAGAAAAGATTGTGATTCTAGGATTAAACAATTCGGTTTTGCATTTCTTTATCTATCCTTCGATTTTCTTTGATACAATGTTTTCAATTATTACTTTTGATACTGTTTTGAACATGATTGTTGGCTAGTCCTTTTATCTACCTAGGGTTTTGATGAATACATGTGTATGACATGGTCTTTTGTCGGTTTTTGGAACAATAACTTGTGTTGAATGATAATGAAAAGATTTCGTTGCGTTAATCAGTTGTAAACATGTATTTGAGTTGGTTTAGATTACTGATTTTATCTCATGTGTGTCTTGTTGTTTGTTTATCAAGTAAGAGGTGCATACTAGGTCTTTTACTGTGTGTTCTAGACTATTAGATGATTTACTAGACGTAGTAAGTTATTGAGATAACTTATCAAGAAATTAACTAATCAAATATGCAACTAATCTTAATACTGTGAGGTTAATAGGTTATTGTTCATCAGGTGTGTTTTGATTGCTATTTGGATTCTCTGTGAGGAGTTCTGTGTAGTTTCCCGTCTCACATTTAGTTTACCAAAACTGATTCATCAACCGTTATCTATCCCAATACCGTAAGGTGTTTAGTCACTTGTGCTGTGAAGTAGAGTGTCTTGAGGGTGTTTCATTATCTTAGTTGGAGAACCTGTGAGGGTGATCCTTTAAACCAGTGTTTTAATGGCTTAAAGTGTGTTTAGTTGATATCTTTGAGAAGGGTCGAGGATTCTCTAAGTAACCTTTGAGTTTAGTATTCTAAGATCCTGGTTCCACAACAGTTTCGATACCGATAGAAACCGTGTCATGCATGTGTAGGAGTCTTACCTAGGTAGTACTCTTATTCCACTTGAATTCGTCAGTTATTCCGTTCTCACGTTCTAATCTATTTAATTTAGTTATTACTTTTAGACTTTGGATTTTCCATACAACCCCCTTCTATTAATCATTGATTTAGTTCTTAGTCGGTATTGCAATAGTTAGATCAAGTCAATTTTACGTTTTTTCATAGAAGTCTTGTGGTTCGATATCCGGACTTACTTAGCTTTATTGGAGTCGATAGGTACACTTGCCTGTCAGTAGTTTAGATTAGAGAGTCTAGAGTATTACTTCGTGTCTAGTGTTGGTTATTTTAATTATTTATTTGAACTACTTTTTAGGACATCAGTAGACCTGGCGGGTAGATTGTATGATGAAAGGGATGAGGATGTAGTGGAGGTGAAGAAGATGGGTAGTGGTGATAGGAGCTGGAGTAAGAAACGGTTTGGGCATGGTGGTTTCACCCCAAACAACAAGAAGGCAAGGGTGGATGACCGTAGGGTGGTGTCATCAAGCTCGGGGATAAAAAGGTGCGGTAAGTGTGGGAAGGAGCATACTGGTGAGTGCAGGTTGGGATTAAATATATGCTTCAAGTGTGGGAAGCCCAGTCACATTGCAAGATATTGTAAGGTGTTGAGGTGTTAAAGTTGTGGTGAAGAGGGATACGTGAGTATGGATTGCAAGAAGCCAAGGGCCGAGAGTTTGGGGTGAAGAAGAGGATAGAGAATGAAGGAAGAGGGCAACTGCTAGAGCATTCATGATGAACAGGGAGGAAATGTCGTATCAGGTATGTTTCTAGTAAACCAAACTTTAGCCTCTGTGTTGTTTGATTCCTGTGCTAGTAAGAGTTTCATTTCTGCTGCTTTTTGTGCTAAATTGCCTGTTAGTAGTAGAAGTATGATGAGCCATTTGATGTAGAAACTGGTATTGGTAAGTCTACTAGAATTCTGATATGATAGAAGACTGCGACATAGAACTAGAAGGCTATAGGTTCTTTGCTAAAATATTTATGATGCCCCTAGGCGGATTTGATGTAGTACTAGGGATGGATTGGTTAGCATCCTATGAGATGAATATTGTGTGTCGCAAGAAGATGATCGATTAACCGCGCCCGATGAAATTTCGGTGACGGTCTACGGTGATCGCGTCACTACGGTACCGAAGGTGATATCGATGGCAGTGGCAGAGAAATGCATGAAACGTGGATTTAATGCCTACCTGGCTTACGTAAGGAAGTGGACGCGTCAATATCACAATTGTTTGATGTACCAGTTGTATTTGACTTTTCGGACTTGTTCCCAGAAGATTTACCAGGTGTGCCACCGAACCGTGAGATCGAGTTTTAAATTGATCTGATACCCAGTGCTCAACCAGTTACTAAGGCACCGTATCGACTAGCTCCGACCGAGATGAAGGAACTAATGGTTCAGCTGCAGGAGTTGATGGAGAAAGGGTTCATCCAACCGAGCATCTCTCCTTGGGGTGCTTGGTCTTGTTGGTTAAGAAGAAAGACGGTTGTATGAGGATGTGCATAGACTACTAGGAGTTTAACAAGTTAATAATGAAGAACCGATATCCCTTACCGAGAATAGATGACTTGTTTGACCAGCTATAAGGTGCCAGTTGGTTCTCAAGGATATATTTTCGATCTGGCTACCATCAATTGAAGGTGAAGGAGCAAGATATTCCTAGACAGCTTTTTGCATGGTTATGGACACTACGAATTTCTCGTGATGTCTTTTGGTTTAACAAACACGCCAGCTGCCTTTATGGATTTGGTGAACCGCGTGTGTCGGTCGATATTAGATAAATCAGTGATTGTGTTATCGATGATATCCTGATTATTCAAGGAGCGAGGAGGAACATGCTAGTCACATTTGTGAGGTATTACAAATACTTAGATGGGAGAAGTTGTATGCCAAGTTCTCTAAATGCGCGTTCTGGTTGCGTGAAGTTCAATTTTTTGGTGACGTGGTGAATTCTGAATGAATTATGTTGGACCCGAAGAAGGTTGAGGCGGTGATACAATGGAAGTCTCCAAAGACGCCATCCGAGATTCAAAGTTTCTTGGGATTGGCGGGCTACTATAGAAGATTTATTCAATACTTTTCTAAGATAGCCTCACCTTTGACTAAATTGACTCACAAGAACATGAAGTTTGTGGGGGGTGGGGAACAGGAGGATGCTTTTGAGGAGTTAAAGGCAAGAGTAACTCAATCTTCTGTCTTGACATTACCCGAAGGGAGTGAACACTTAGTGATATATTAGGATGCTTCTTACTCGGGACTGGGTTGCGTGTCGATGCAACGTGGAAGGGTAATAGCCTATGTGTCCCGACAATTGAAAACCCACGAGGTCAAATATCCCACCCGTGATTTGGACCTAGCGATTGTGGTTTCGCACTAAGATTTTGGAGGCACTACCTGTATGGGGCAAAGTGCATAATCTTAACGGACCATAAAAGCTTAATGTATTTCTTTGAGCAAAAGGATCTCAACATGAGGTAGAGGAGGTGGTTAGAGTTGATCAAGGATTATGTTAGGACCGTTTTCGTATGGAGTACTAACTCGTGAGACCAGATCAAATAGCGTGGAATTCTATTTGATTGGCGATCCAATCAGTGAGAACGACAACCTGATCTATCTAACGATTAAACAAACGTTAAGAACGAGTTGGAATCGATCAGGAATGAACTATGAAGTTGGATGGACGAACTGGGATGCTCTGGACGGCTAGGGTATGATAGTAATCGAAGTGTTTTTTTCACGAATTATATGGTATTTATAGGTTTTCAATGTTCAGTCATATGACTGAGCCATTTGCATGGTTCAGTCGTGCGACTAACTCATGCGTTTGACTCATACGCATGACTGAAGGTTCAGTCGTGAGACTAAGTCAATCTTATGTCTTAGTCATACGACTGATCAGTCACTGGTTCAGTCATGCAACTGGTCCATAAGTATGGTTCATTCGTGCGTATGTCCATAAGTATGGTCCACTAGCATGAATAAAACCTTACTAAGTTGAACATATTTCTGAGTCATTATTGACTTAGAATATGTACAACAACCTCAAACCTATATATAATGTTCATACATATGAGTAATATAAATACAATAAGAATATGATTAATCAAAGACAATAAACATCTAAACACATATGATATTTCATTAAGCACTTGCATTACATATGTGTAAGAAATGAAGACTTTTATATTGAAGTACATAAACTAGGAACATAGTGTATCAACAAACTCCCCCTTGGACCTAGTTTATCCTATTGTCTAACATTCTTCACATGTTCTTGAAATTTCTTATACTTCTCCTCTTTAGTGACTCCCGTGTGTATCTTAAAAGCAAAAAATAGTCGTATAAACATGTTGGAAGGAGAGCTTGTACAATATCTTGCGTGTCATAGAATAGTGGCCACTTGTATAAGGTATATACATCTCCTTCTGACAAGTTAGTAAGCCACGTTGGGTCGAATGCCCTGATAGTCTCTATCTTTCCTTCTCTGTTCAAAACTATGACCGCTTCCCCCCCTCTAATCATAATACCACCATTTACAGTGTGGAGTGAAGTCCTAAGGCATCTCTCGTAAACGGATCTTAGACATCATGCGCGGGGGACTCCATTTCAACATAAACTTAGGCCTTCCAGTGATATAGTCAACTTCAGTCTTATGAATAAACCTCTTAGGTTGCTGAGGTCTGAAGTTTACCCATCTAGTGTGGTATTCTTTCTTTAACGCCATCTCAAACCATCCCAACATCTTCCTCAGGTTGGCATACAACAGATCTAAGCAGGCTATCTATTTAACTCAAAACCAGGGAGAGTCTTTAGATCATGTGGATATCTTAAGTACTCAATCCCTTTCTCCCTTTTCACTGCATACACCTCTAGATCCTTAAAGTAAGCCCAACTGATAATCTTGCCTGACACCTTCTGATGTATTTTAACTTTGTATAGTTTGGTGTAGGCATTTAGCTTTGGAGGTTCACGTTGAGCTTTCATCTCTGTCAAACATGCAGCCCACTCAGTTTTCTTAGATCAACATCAGCATCTGCAGGTTGAGCTTTACCTTTAGTCTCTTCTTTCTCAGTCTCTTTCTTAGCTAGTTTGTCAAACGTATCACTACCAAATGTTTCACCCAAGTCGGGGATAACATCGCCATCAGGGTCAGTGTACTGAAAATAATGATCTGACGTGACATCCTCTATCTCTATTCATCCACTCCTTGTAACTCCTCGTCACTCACAACATCGACTTCCGGAGCTATTTGACAAGCTCATCAGGATTCAGTCGAAACATATCAGCGAGCTGCTCGTCTGTCAGGTCGTGGATAATCTCTCCTTATTCTGGAGTGTAACTTATAGACTGTCTCACTATACCTTGCAAATCAAGAATCATAGTGAGTTGAGTCTTGATTTGCTGAAGGGGAGCAACATCATACTCATCGGTCTGTTGAGTTTCATCTGTTGATTTAAACAGTCAACAATTCACACATTAATCATAATCAAGACATTAAACAAAAATTATCACTAATTACATTAATGTAATACACAATTCAAGTAAAAAGTTTCAAATACATAAATCATTTTAATCATTACTTTTGTCCTGATCTTGTGACTCTTCAGCTTGAGGAGAAGAGGACGAGGTCCTTGATCTTGATTCCTTTTAGTGCGCCTCTCTCTTGTTGATTGAGTCGAGGCTGATGCAGTTGCATCACCTGCTGGATCATCCTCCTCATCATCATCATCCTTTTTCTCCTTTCCACTCTCTCCGGCTTCCTCCTCATCACTGTCTTTTTTGATTCATCATCACTTGAATCATCATCATCATCACCACATCATCTCCATCTCCCTTAATATTTAGTGGCTCATCTTTTCTTTCCCTTCTTCAGCTTCAGCATTATCTTTGTTCTTTTTTCCAACTCATCAATCCTTTTGGTTGATGCAAGCACTAGCTTATTTTGAGCTTGCAGGGCATTGTGAGCTCGAACTAAAGCTCTCTCATGAGCTTCGTTCTTCTGAGTGAGCTGGGCAATTTGCTTGCCCTGTGCTGCATTCACCGCCATCAGCTGGTTCATCTAGTTGGCTCTAAGACCATCCATTGCCAACAACTTAAGCACTAATCTGTTAGGCTCGCCAACTATTCCTCTAACCCAACCGTGGGTAGAGTAGTGCTCTGTGGAGGTAGGAACTGGGTAGGTGTGCTGCGTGGGGAATGGTAGGTGTAGTAGTGGATGTGGTGTAGATGGGAGTAAGAATGGGAATGGATTATGATGGGACTGTTTTGGGTATGCTGGGTGAGGTAGATGTGGGTATATGAGTGGTGGATGGTATGGTAGTGGTGGTGGCTGGGATGGAGTGGTGGTAGTGGAAGAGGTAGTGGCAGTGGTGGTGGAAGAACTCATCAGGATGATCCTCGGTCTCTTCCCCTTCTTGTCGTAGGGTTGGGCCATCCTTTTCTTCCTAGACCCTTGGCAATAGGGGCTCCCCCTGGGCTGATAGGCTGGTCGGGTGTGTAAGATGGATCTGTGACCTCATTGTCAACACCCTCAGCACTCGTTTAGCGCCCACTAACCGCCTCTTTCTCTTTCTCGGTAGCCACAACCTGCTACCGACTCTCCTGGTGAGAGGCTCCTTATTAGAATAATCATCTTCATCTATCAGGAAGTCCTAGTGGATGGCAGCTTGCTCGGATCCACTGGGAGCTGAAGAACCACTCTACTGAGGTGGTGGAGGAATGGTATATGTGTCAGTGGCTCTTGATTGACTAGAGCCTCATCTCCACCACCTTGACCATGATCTTGGTCATCATCATCGTCGTCGTCGTCATCTGGAATCATGATAGGCTCAACATCGGAGTCACTGTCGTCATGGCGCCACTTCTTTTGGCTGGCGCGGCATAGTCGATGTTGGCCAGATGACCGAATAACCTCTTAACCGGGGGCTTCACCTGCTTACCCCGGAACACCTTCATCCTGCCTAATTGGTGTCATCCATAACCTCCAAATACACCTCATCATCCTTTAGCTTGGGCAGGTGAGGTAGCTTCTCGTCAATAATCAGCGGTAGAAACCTGGGATACATGCAAAATCCTCCTTCCCTTTAGCCTCGATGTTCTCCCTCATGTAGTTGAAGAACATCCGAGAGAAACCGAACGAGTGGTGAGCACCAACACAATGAACGCGTTCTGAATTTGGTCGCTCATCTCATCAAACCACCACGTTGGGAGGCTATGCACTTTAGGATCACATGATCCAAATACTTAAACGGCGGGCACATGTTGCTCTTGTTGAGCACGCCGGCATTGATGTCGTCGGCGTACTTGATCCTTATAAAGCAGCCCCTCACAGTCATTGGATGCAACTTGGTGGGATAGTCCAAGTCATCTCCCAGATCCAAGACTCTCCATAAATCATCCTCCCCTATGTTGATATCCTCTCCAAAGATAGAGCTACGAATACGAAACGGCTCAACAGATCGGTCTATAATAGCATTCTCCCAGAATGCCTGCTGTAATGAGCGGTAAGGTGTCCAGGGAGTAGATATGGCACGGTGTACCCTCGATCGGCGTAGAAACTCAATGATCCTGAAAAAATCTGATGCATTCCAAGACGTGGTGTTGAGATAAGCACAGATGTTGTGCTTAGTGCTTATCGTGCATCTATCAGCCATTTTACTGCAATATACGCAACAAACATGTTAGATCCGTTCACAAGTGAGAATATTAATCTTGAACAAATCATATCAAACTGGTTCAAAAGTATGATTGAACTATACGACTGAATTCTGTCATACGATTTAGCCTCTGGCTGAGCTTAGTCGTGTGCCACAACATGTGGTTGAGTCAGTCGTGCGACTAAGTCACCGATTAATTCAATCGTGCGATTGAATCATGCGTCTGGCTCAATCGTGCGACTGAAGTTCATCCATATGTCATGTCGCATACGCACTATGCGAGTCCAAGATTTTGAAACTTTGTCAAAATAGCCATTTACACATCAAGATTGGATTCATTAGACATGCGTAAACTCGTTGTTACACTCATTATCTGTTAAGTTCACATTAAGTCCATTTAGAGGTCCAATTTTGGGGTTATCTTTTTGGGTTTGAGTCTTAAATTATTCGAACAGGTTCAGTTTGATTTTACATTCTGATGTATCATGATTTTGTTCTCACTGTACCTGTAGATGAATATCTATCGGTTAGTATGGAGAAATCAATGGAAATCACAGGGAAAATTTTGAAAATGGTGTCTTTGGGTATTCGGGAGTTTTGGAGAATTTGGAATCAAGTGTAGGGCTACCACCGACTAAGCCCCCTTTTTATACTGATTTGAGTTTCAGTCATGCGACTGGACCCATTCGGACGGTTCATACGTGCGAATGAGGTTCAATCATACGACTGACTAATACTCCCTTTACCATCATGCGATGGTTCACTCTGATGCTTCCAATCATATGACTCGGCCATCCTCATGGTTCAGTCGTACGATTGAGCCATACTTGTAGTCCAATCGTATGACTGGGCCATACTTATGGTCCATTCATGCGATTGGCTTATACTTATGATCCACTCGTACGACTGGCCCATACTTATGATCCAATAGTGCGATTGGGTCATTCTGGTGATTTGAATTAGTTTGTTCCATTAATTCACATACTCATCGTTGATATATGACATTATAACCATTGATCATCTCAGACATGATCCTTTTAAATAAAAACTTTTGATCACCTCAGACGTGATCCTTACGTGAAAACCGTTGGTCACCTCAGACGTGATCTTTACATTTCAGAAACAGGCTTTTATCAGATAACGTTCGGTTCAATTTGTGACATTCACAGATTTCATCTTGTTACATAGTCCGACATCGACTCAATACAAACATAACTAAAACCAAGAAAAACTTTAAACAAACTGAACTAAAACATATTTTTGTGTTTTTCATTTGAGGAGGATTGAAAACTTTTAAATATCAGTTAACTGATTTCTCTCCCTGAGCAGAACAACTTCAAACATTTTCATCATTTCTAGAAATCTTAGACATCATGCGCGGGGGACTCCATTTCAACATAAACTTAGGCCTTCCAGTGATATAGTCAACTTCAGTCTTATGAATAAACCTCTTAGGTTGCTGAGTCTGAAGTTTACCCATCTAGTGTGGTATTCTTTCTTTACGCCATCTCAAACCATCCCAACATCTTCCTCAGGTTGGCATACAACAGATCTAAGCAGGCTATCTATTTAACTCAAAACCAGGGAGAGTCTTTAGACATGTGGATTATTAAGTACTCAATCCCTTTCTCCTTTTCACTGCATACGCCTCTAGATCCTAAAGTAAGCCCAACTGATAATCTTGCCTGACACCTTCTGATGTATTTTAACTTTGTATAGTTTGGTGTAGGCATTTAGCTTTGGAGGTTCACGTTGAGCTTTCATCTCTGTCAAACATGCAGCCCACTCAGGTTTCTTTAGATCAACATCAGCATCTACAGGTTGAGCTTTACCTTTAGTCTCTCTTTCTCAGTCTCTTTCTTAGCTAGTTTGTCAAACGTATCACTACCAAATGTTTCACCCAAGTCGGGGATAACATCGCCATCAGGGTCAGTGTACTGAAAATAATGATCTGACGTGACATCCTCTATCTCTATTTCATCCACTCCTTGTAACTCCTCGTCACTCACAACATCGACTTCCGGAGCATATTTGACAAGCTCATCAGGATTCAGTCGAAACATATCAGCGAGCTGCTCGTCTGTCAGGTCGTGGATAATCTCTCCTTATTCTGGAGTGTAACTTATAGACTGTCTCACTATACCTTGCAAATCAAGAATCATAGTGAGTTGAGTCTTGATTTGCTGAAGGGGAGCAACATCATACTCATCGGTCTGTGGAGTTTCATCTGTTTGATTAAACAGTCAACAATTCACACATTAATCATTAATCAAGACATAAACAAAAAATTATCACTAATTACATTAATGTAATACACAATTCAAGTACAAAAAGTTTTCAAATACATAAATCATTTTAATCATTACTTTTGTCCTGATCTTGTGACTCTTCAGCTTGAGGAGAAGAGGACGAGGTTCCTTGATCTTGATTCCTTTAGTGCGCCTCTCTCTTGTGATTGAGTCGAGGCTGATGCAGTTGCATCACCTGCTGGATCATCCTCCTCATCATCATCATCCTTTTTCTCCTTTCCACTCTCTCGGCTTCCTCCTCATCACTGTCTTTTTCTGATTCATCATCACTTGAATCATCATCATCATCACCATCATCATCTCCATCTCCCTTAATATTTAGTGGCTCATCTTTCTTTCCCTTCAGCTCAGCATTATCTTCTGTTCTTTTTCTCCAACTCATCAATCCTTTTGGTTGATGCAAGCACTAGCTTAATTTGAGCTTGCAGGGCATTGTGAGCTCGAACTAAAGCTCTCTCATGAGCTTCGTTCTTCTGAGTGAGCTGGGCAATTTGCTTGCCCTGTGCTGCATTCACCGCCATCAGCTGGTTCATCTAGTTGGCTCTAAGACCATCCATTGCCAACAACTTAAGCACTAATCTGTTTAGGCTCGCCAACTATCCTCTAACCCACCGTGTAGAGTAGTGCTCTGTGGAGGTAGGAAAGGGTAGGTGTGTCTGCGTGGGGAATGGTAGGTGTAGTAGTGGATGTGGTGTAGATGGGAGTAGAATGGGAATGGATTATGATGGGACTGTTTGGGGTATGCTGGGTGAGGTAGATGTGGGTATTGAGTGGTGGATGGTATGGTAGTGGTGGTGGCTGGGATGGAAGTGGTGGTAGTGGAAGAGGTAGTGGCAGTGGTGTGGAAGAACTCATCAGGATGATCCTCGGTCTCTTCCCCTTCTTGTCGTAGGGTTGGGCCATCCTTTTCTTCCTAGACCCCTTGGCAATAGGGGCTCCCCCTGGGCTGATAGGCTGGTCGGGTGTGTAAGATGGATCTGTGACCTCATTGTCAACACCCTCAGCACTCGTTTAGCGCCCACTAACCGCCTCTTTCTCTTTCTCGGTAGCCACAACCCTGCTACGACTCTCCTGGTGAGAGGCTCCTTATTAGAATAATCATCTTCATCTATCAGGAAGTCCTAGTGGATGGCAGCTTGCTCGGATCCACTGGGAGCTGAAGAACCACTCTACTGAGGTGGTGGAGGAATGGTATACGTGTCAGTGGCTCTTGATTGACTAGAGCCCTCATCTCCACCACCTTGACCATGATCTTGGTCATCATCATCGTCGTCGTCGTCATCTGGAATCATGATAGGCTCAACATCGGAGTCATGTCGTCATGGCGCCACTTCTTTTTGGCTGGCGCGGCATAGTCGATGTTGGCCAGATGACCGAATAACCTCTTAAACGGGGGCTTCACCTGCTTACCCCGGAAAACACCTTCATCCTGCCTAATGTGGTGTATCCATAACCTCCAAATACACCTCATCATCCTTAGCTTGGGCAGGTGGGTGAGGTAGCTCTCGTCAATAATCAGCGGTAGAAACCTGGGATACATGCAAAAATCCCTCCTTCCTTAGCCTCGATGTTCTCCCTCATGTAGTTGAAGAACATCCGAGAGAAACCGAACGAGTGGTTGAGCACCAACACAATGAACGCGTTTCTGAATTTGGTCGCTCATCTCATCAAAACCACCACGTTGGGAGGCTATGCACTTTAGGATCACATGATCCAAATACTTAAACGGCGGGCACATGTTGCTCTTGTGAGCACGCCGGCATTGATGTCGTCGGCGTACTTGATCCTTATAAAGCAGCCCCTCACAGTCATTGGATGCAACTTGGTGGGATAGTCCAAGTCATCTCCCAGATCCAGACTCTCCATAAATCATCCTCCCCTATGTTGATATCCTCTCCAAAGATAGAGCTACGAATACGAAACGGCTCAACAGATCGGTCTATAATAGCATTTCTCCCAGAATGCCTGCTGTAATGAGCGGTTAAGGTGTCCAGGGAGTAGATATGGCACGGTGTACCCTCGATCGGCGTAGAAACTCAATGATCCTGAAAAAATCTGATGCATTCCAAGACGTGGTGTTGAGATAAGCACAGATGTTGTGCTTAGTGCTTATCGTGCATCTATCAGCCATTTTACTGCAATATACGCAACAAACATGTTAGATCCGTTCACAAGTGAGAATATTTAATCTTGAACAAATCATATCAAACTGGTTCAAAAGTATGATTGAACTATACGACTGAATTCAGTCATACGATTAGCCTCTGGCTGAGCTTAGTCGTGTGCCACAACATGTGGTTGAGTCAGTCGTGCGACTAAGTCACCGATTAATTCAATCGTGCGATTGAATCATGCGTCTGGCTCAATCGTGCGACTGAAGTTCATCCATAGTCATGTCGCATACGCACTATGCGAGTCCAAGATTTTGAAACTTTGTCAAAATAGCCATTTACACATCAAGATTGGATTCATTAGACATGCGTAAACTCGTTGTTACACTCATTATCTGTTAAGTTCACATTAAGTCCCTTTAGAGGTCAATTTTGGGGTTATCTTTTTGGGGTTGAGTCTTAAATTATTCGAACAGGTTCAGTTTGATTTACATTCTGATGTATCATGATTTTGTTCTCACTGTACCTGTAGATGAATATCTATCGGTTAGTATGGAGAAATCAATGGAAATCACAGGGAAAATTTTGAAAATGGTGTCTTTGGGTATTCGGGAGTTGGAGAATTTGGAATCAAGTGTAGGGCTACCACCGACTAAGCCCCCTTTTATACTGATTTGAGTTTCAGTCATGCGACTGGACCCATTCGGACGGTTCATACGTGCGAATGAGGTTCAATCATACGACTGACTAATACTCCTTTACCAATCATGCGATTGGTTCACTTGATGCTTCCAATCATATGACTCGGCCATCCTCATGGTTCCGTCGTACGATTGAGCCATACTTGTAGTCCAATCGTATGACTGGGCCATACTTATGGTCCATTCATGCGATTGGCTCATACTTATGATCCACTCGTACGACTGGCCCATACTTATGATCCAATAGTGCGATTGGGTCATTCTGGTGAATTTGAATTAGTTTGTTCCATAATTCACATACTCATCGTTGATATATGACATTATAACCATTGATCTCTCAGACATGATCCTTTTAAATAAAAACTTTTGATCACTCAGACGTGATCCTTACGTGAAAACCGTTTGTCACCTCAGACGTGCTTTTTACATTCAGAAACAGGCTTTTATCAGATAACGTTCGGTCAATTTGTGACATTCAAGATTTCATCTTGTTACATAGTCCGACATCGACTCAATACAAACATAACTAAAACCAAGAAAACTTTAAACAATGAACTAAAACATATTTTGTGTTTCATTTGAGGAGGATTGAAACTTTTAAATATCAGTTAACTGATCTCCCTGAGCAGAACAACTTCAAACATTTTCATCATTTCTAAAATCTTAGACATCATGCGCGGGGGACTCCATTTCAACATAAACTTAGGCCTTCCAGGATATAGTCAACTTCAGTCTTATGAATAAACCTCTTAGGTTGCTGAGGTCTGAAGTTTACCCATCTAGTGTGGTATTCTTTCTTTAACGCCATCTCAAACCATCCCAACATCTTCCTCAGGTTGGCATACAAAGATCTAAGCAGGCTATCTATTTAACTCAAAACCAGGGAGAGTCTTTAGATCATGTGGATATCTTAAGTACTCAATCCCTTTCTCCCTTTTCACTGCATACACCTCTAGATCCTTAAAGTAAGCCAACTGATAATCTTGCCTGACACCTTCTGATGTATTTTAACTTTGTATAGTTTGGTGTAGGCATTAAGCTTTGGAGGTTCACGTTGAGCTTTCATCTGTCAAACATGCAGCCCACTCAGGTTTCTTTAGATCAACATCAGCATCTGCAGGTTGAGCTTTACCTTTAGTCTCTTCTTTCTCAGTCTCTTTCTTAGCTAGTTTGTCAAACGTATCACTACCAAATGTTTCACCCAAGTCGGGGATAACATCGCCATCAGGGGTCAGTGTACTGAAAATAATGATCTGACGTGACATCCTCTATCTCTATTTCATCCACTCCTTGTAACTCCTCGTCACTCACAAACATCGACTTCCGGAGCATATTTGACAAGCTCATCAGGATCCAGTCGAAACATATCAGCGAGCTGCTCGTCTGTCAGGTCGTGGATAATCTCTCCTTATTCTGGAGTGTAACTTATAGACTGTCTCACTATACCTTGCAAATCAAGAATCATAGTGAGTTGAGTCTTGATTTGCTGAAGGGGAGCAACATCATACTCATCGGTCGTGAGTTTCATCTGTTTGATTAAACAGTCAACAATTCACACATTAATCATTAATCAAGACATTAAACAAAATTATCACTAATTACATTAATGTAATACACAATTCAAGTACAAAAAGTTTCAAATACATAAATCATTTTAATCATTACTTTTGTCCTGATCTTGGGACTCTTCAGCTTGAGGAGAAGAGGACGAGGTTCCTTGATCTTGATTCCTTTTAGTGCGCCTCTCTCTTGTTGATTGAGTCGAGGCTGATGCAGTTGCATCACCTGCTGGATCATCCTCTCATCATCATCATCCTTTTTCTCCTTTCCACTCTCTCCGGCTTCCTCCTCATCACTGTCTTTTTCTGATTCATCATCACTTGAATCATCATCATCATCACCATCATCATCTCCATCTCCCTTAAATATTTAGGCTCATCTTCTTTCCCTTCAGCTTCAGCATTATCTTCTTGTTCTTTTTCTCCAACTCATCAATCCTTTTGGTTGATGCAAGCACTAGCTTATTTGAGCTTGCAGGGCATTGTGAGCTCGAACTAAAGCTCTCTCATGAGCTTCGTTCTTCTGAGTGAGCTGGGCAATTTGCTTGCCCTGTGCTGCATTCACCGCCATCAGCTGGTCATCTAGTTGGCTCTAAGACCATCCATGCCAACAACTTAAGCACTAATCTGTTTAGGCTCGCCAACTATTCCTCTAACCCAACCGTGGTAGAGTAGTGCTCTGTGGAGGTAGGAACTGGGTAGGTGTGTCTGCGTGGGGAATGGTAGGTGTAGTAGTGGATGTGGTGTAGATTGGAGTAAGAATGGGAAGGATTATGATGGGACTGTTTGGGTATGCTGGGTGAGGTAGATGGGTATATGAGTGGTGGATGGTATGGTAGTGGTGGTGGCTGGGATGGAAGTGGTGGTAGTGGAAGAGGTAGTGGCAGTGGTGGTGGAAGAACTCATCAGGATGATCCTCGGTCTCTTCCCCTTCTTGTCGTAGGGTTGGGCCATCCTTTTCTTCCTAGACCCCTGGCAATAGGGGCTCCCCCTGGGCTGATAGGCTGGTCGGGGGTGTAAGATGGATCTGTGACCTCATTGTCAACACCCTCAGCACTCGTTTAGCGCCCACTAACCGCCTCTTTCTCTTTCTCGGTAGCCACAACCCTGCTACCGACTCTCCTGGTGAGAGGCTCCTTATTAGAATAATCATCTTCATCTATCAGGAAGTCCTAGTGGATGGCAGCTTGCTCGGATCCACTGGGAGCTGAAGAACCACTCTACTGAGGTGGTGGAGGAATGGTATACGTGTCAGTGGCTCTTGATTGACTAGAGCCCTCATCTCCACCACCTTGACCATGATCTTGGTCATCATCATCGTCGTCGTCGTCATCTGGAATCATGATAGGCTCAACATCGGAGTCACTGTCGTCATGGCGCCACTTCTTTTGGCTGGCGCGGCATAGTCGATGTTGGCCAGATGACCGAATAACCTCTTAACCGGGGGCTTCACCTGCTTACCCGGAACACCTTCATCCTGCCTAATGTGGTGTCATCCATAACCTCCAAATACACCTCATCATCACTTTAGCTTGGGCAGGTGAGGTAGCTTCTCGTCAATAATCAGCGGTAGAAACCTGGGATACATGCAAAATCCCTCCTTCCCTTTAGCCTCGATGTTCTCCCTCATGTAGTTGAAGAACATCCGAGAGAAACCGAACGAGTGGTTGAGCACCAACACAATGAACGCGTTCTGAATTTGGTCGCTCATCTCATCAAAACCACCACGTTGGGAGGCTATGCACTTTAGGATCACATGATCCAAATACTTAAACGGCGGGCACATGTTGCTCTTGTTGAGCACGCCGGCATTGATGTCGTCGGCGTACTTGATCCTTATAAATCAGCCCCTCACAGTCATTGGATGCAACTTGGTGGGATAGTCCAAGTCATCTCCCAGATCCAAGACTCTCCATAAATCATCCTCCCCTATGTGATATCCTCTCCAAGATAGAGCTACGAATACGAAACGGCTCAACAGATCGGTCTATAATAGCATTCTCCCAGAATGCCTGCTGTAATGAGCGGTAAGGTGTCCAGGGAGTAGATATGGCACGGTGTACCCTCGATCGGCGTAGAAACTCAATGATCCTGAAAAAATCTGATGCATTCCAAGACGTGGTGTTGAGATAAGCACAGATGTTGTGCTTAGTGCTTATCGTGCATCTATCAGCCATTTTACTGCAATATACGCAACAAACATGTTAGATCCGTTCACAAGTGAGAATATTTAATCTTGAACAAATCATATCAAACTGGTTCAAAAGTATGATTGAACTATACGACTGAATTCAGTCATACGATTTAGCCTCTGGCTGAGCTTAGTCGTGTGCCACAACATGTGGTTGAGTCAGTCGTGCGACTAAGTCACCGATTAATTCAATCGTGCGATTGAATCATGCGTCTGGCTCAATCGTGCGACTGAAGTTCATCCATATGTCATGTCGCATACGCACTATGCGAGTCCAAGATTTTGAAACTTTGTCAAAATAGCCATTTACACATCAAGATTGGATTCATTAGACATGCGTAAACTCGTTGTTACACTCATTATCTGTTAAGTTCACATTTAAGTCCATTTAGAGGTCCAATTTTGGGGTTATTTTTGGGTTTGAGTCTTAAATATTCGAACAGGTTCAGTTTGATTTTACATTCTGATGTATCATGATTTTGTTCTCACTGTACCTGTAGATGAATATCTATCGGTTAGTATGGAGAAATCAATGGAAATCACAGGGAAAATTTTGAAAATGGTGTCTTTGGGTATTCGGGAGTTTTGGAGAATTTGGAATCAAGTGTAGGGCTACCACCGACTAAGCCCCTTTTTATACTGATTTGAGTTTCAGTCATGCGACTGGACCCATTCGGACGGTTCATACGTGCGAATGAGGTTCAATCATACGACTGACTAATACTCCCTTACCAATCATGCGATTGGTTCACTCTGATGCTTCCAATCATATGACTCGGCCATCCTCATGGTTCAGTCGTACGATTGAGCCATACTTGTAGTCCAATCGTATGACTGGGCCATACTTATGGTCCATTCATGCGATTGGCTCATACTTATGATCCACTCGTACGACTGGCCCATACTTATGATCCAATAGTGCGATTGGGTCATTCTGGTGAATTGAATTAGTTTGTTCCATTAATTCACATACTCATCGTTGATATATGACATTATAACCATTGATCATCTCAGACATGATCCTTTTAAATAAAAACTTTTGATCACCTCAGACGTGATCCTTACGTGAAAAACCGTTTGGTCACCTCAGACGTGATCTTTTTACATTTCAGAAACAGGCTTTTATCAGATAACGTTCGGTTCAATTTGTGACATTCACAGATTTTCTTGTTACATAGTCCGACATCGACTCAATACAAACATAACTAAAACCAAGAAAAACTTTAAACAAACTGAACTAAAACATATTTTTGTGTTTTTCATTTGAGGAGGATTGAAAACTTTTAAATATCAGTTAACTGATTTCTCTCCCTGAGCAGAATAACTTCAAACATTTTCATCATTTCTAGAAAGATTCATATGGAATCATACAGGCATAAACATAATCATTTGGGACCTTTTATATTTATTTAGATAACAAAGAATGTTATATTACCCATCACAGAATCTTATTTATCTAAGAGTCAAAGCACTCACAGGAAATCGTTCTAGAGCTGTAATGTAACACACATTGATTTTGACCATCGGGGAATGCAGCCACGATGATTGTCAGTATATTTGTCCACTTAAATCCATACACGGATTTTTGACACACATTGGTGATTATTAGATTTATTATTTCAACAAGCAAATGTGGGATCCCACACTTATGTTAGGACCGTGTACGGACGGAGTACTAACTGATTCTACGTGAAACCGAATCAAATAGCACGTAATTCTATTTGATTGGAGATCCAATTAGGAGAACGTTATCTGGATCTTTGCCTAACGATTAGAAAACGTTAAGAATGAAGTAGGAATGATCTGAAATGCTCTGTGAACTTAGAAGGGACGCTCTGTGCGAACTAAGACGGCTAGGGTTGTGAATTATTGAAGTGTTCTAATTTTCCACAAATTAAGTGGTATTTATAGGTTACAGCTTTCATTCGTACGACTGAGCCAAGCGACTGGCTCAGTCGTGCGACCGAGTCATACGATTGATTCATTTGTACGACTGAATCAGTCTTATGACTCAATCGTGCGATTGATCCAATCACCTGGTTCAGTCGTGCGATTGGCCCATTCGCATGGTCCAGTCGTGCGACTGAATCAGAATACTTAGTTAAACACATTCGTGAACCTTTAATGATTCAGAACTATGTCTAACAGCTGTAAACCTATATAACATGTTCATATATGCGTGTAACAATGAATGATATTAATAGATATGACATTAAACAACCAGTTAACATTCATAGAAGAGTTTTTCATTTCATTTATAAAACATTACATATGTGTTACAAGATGAAAGTCTATTACATTGAAGCTCACTAGACTAGACCTAGGAACATGTGTACCAACAAACTCCCCTTGGACCTAGATCTATCTAAACTTTGACTTCCTTTTTGAACATTTCAAATCTCTTCACTTGTTCTTCTTTCGAAAACCCGGCTTGGATATTCAGTGCGAAGCATAAACGTATGATATGCTGAAACTGTAGTGCTTGCACTATATCCTGCGTGTCAAAAAATAATGGCCACTTGTATAGCGTATAACATCTGACACTGACAAGTTGATAAGCCACATGGGGTCAAACACCCTTATTGTGTCGACCGTGCCTTCCCTATCCAAAACGATGACGGTGACGGGTTTGCTAGAACACAAAATCGATGTTTAACCTTTTAAACTTTCTGAAAAAACGCAGCGGATATATAGCTCTTTAAAACCGATTTTAAAGATGAAATTTCATGTTCTTTATGTTCATTTATTAAGAAAAACAAACCCAAACAAAAGGATCATATATGTGAATGAAACAAGCTATGAACAATATGTAAAAACTACATAAAATCATACAATATGACAGCCACAAAGAGCTGTCATACTACCTCCTTCCAGCAGCAAAAATTGTCCAAAAGAAAGAAGATTGGAGGTGCTTAAACGGCCAAGAACTCAAGTGTAGAGATCCTCAAGCTTTGTATACCCCAATCCTTGATCAAACACCACTCTTGCTAGGTAGAGATACACCAAGATCAAACCAAAATTGCTTCAAAAACTCCCAAAAGAATGCTGCTGGCCGTGACCTTTGAGAGAGAGAGAAGTGTTTGTGTTTGCATGCATAAGAGAAAATGAAAATGGCTGGTTCAAGAGTTTTTCAAGACCCCTTAATGTGAGTTATCTAATCAACTAATGTGGTCCAATAGAAAACAAGGGGGGCGGCCAAAATAAGCTTCAAAATGGGTTTCCCCCCTTTTTTTTACTAGACATATTACAATGTTGCAAATGGTCTTGTAATTTGTTCTCTTAGTATATGTATACAACTAACCAATTAATTGTATAACATATATAATGCCATTATTAATTTGTAATGTCATCTAATTAATATAAATAACATTACAAATAATATCATTGAACAAAATATCCTAATAAATTGTTCTATCTCATATGCATCTTGTTTAGAAAACCCATTTTCTAAATTGGTGTTAATATTTATTTCATGATCATATCATCAATTAAATATTAATTGGTGTTTGCTAAGCTTGTTATTGGGTATAACCCGACTTGGATCATAACGTACTAACCACATCAATATTCTAAGTGTCTTGGGCACATAGAATCCTACAATCTCCCACTTGCCCAAGATTCATAGAAGATTGATGCAAGCAGTAAATACCGCCTAACAACGGTTTACTACCCTTAATACGCATGACTTATAGCCATTCAATAACACAATCCCTTTCAAGTACCCTACTTGAAATGATTTAGGTGAATTAATCATCTATCCTTTTGTTACAGATGTCATGTTAAATCCAAGGACATAGAATGATCATTCCTTGTTGACTTAACTTAATCAGGCCTTAGACATCTAACTCTCAACGAATAAGAGGAACAAATTCCATCTTGACTACATACGTTTCTCACAAACACCTCGTGTTATACCTGAACATGCCCTTATGTACTGTCCACTATTTCAGGACAGTGAAGAATTAGCTCAAGGTATAACACTTGGTGAATATCAAAACCCAATATGTATCTCAGGTCGGAGGATACCAAATGATATTCGCCTTTACTCAAATTTACTTATGATCAATCAATAAGATTCCATGTAGTATAATTTGAGATGCGGGTTAGTCCAATATTGTATCCCACAAATATCTATGAACCTTGGTAGCAACCCATTGCTCTATATTCATCTTTATGAATATCAACCAATCCAAGTTCATAATAGTCTTTGCCTCATACTTGTTCCCACAAGTCTGAACGACTACGGACGTTTAGAGTAAACAATTTACTCAAGGATTAAACATGCTAAGTTGGAACATTAATTGAAACATTATAACCAAATAATTTTATTCAAATAATAAAGAGTTCCACATATCCAAATACAAAATATACAGATCAAATCCAATCACTAGAATATCGAAGTCCCATGGCACAAGTATGACCTTCATGCTTTGCCTTTTCAAGGAGCTTCGTGAGAGGATCCGCAATGTTTGATCTGTGTGAACTTTGCGAATACATATCTTTCCCTTTTCAACTTCATCTCGTATGTAGTTGAATCTCCGCTCAATGTGCCTAGTCTTTTGATGAGCACGGGGTTCCTTGATTTGAGCAATCGTACCCTCGTTATCACAAAAGATCTCTAGGGGGTCCTGAATGGAAGGGACAACCCCTAGATCGGCAATGAATTTCTTCAACCATGCAGCTTCTTGAGCTGCCAATGAGGCGGCGACGTATTCTGATTCTGTAGTTGATAGAGCCACCACATCCTGCTTGGAGCTCTTCCAGGAAACCGCTCCTCCATTCAGAATGAAAATGTATCCCGATTGTGACCGAGAATCATCACGATCGGTTTGGAAACTCGCATCCGTGTAACCTTTTACAACGAGTTCCTCGTCACCAGATCCATAGATTAGGAACATATCTCTTGTCCTCCTTAGGTACTTAAGTATGTTCTTAACAGCCATCCAATGACTGTTTCCAGGATTTTGCTGGTAACGGCTTGTCATGCTTAAGGCGCATGACACGTCCGGTCGAGTGCATATCATTGCATACATGATGGATCCAATAGCAGATGCGTATGGGATTGCCTTCATTTTATCTTGCTCATCTTTTGAGCTTGGACATTGAGTCGTACTCAACATCGTTCCTATTTGAATAGGTACGGTACCTTTCTTAGAGTTTTCCATCTTGAACCTTTTCAAGATTTTTTCAATGTATGCACTTTGATTCAAACCAATCAACCGCCTTGATCTATCCCTATAGATCTTTATTCCCAGAATATAGGCGGCTTCACCAAGATCCTTAATGGAAAAACAACTTCCAAGCCAGGTTTTTACACCTTCCAAGGTTGGAATATCGTTTCCAAATAGTAGTATGTCATCAACATACAATACTAGGAAAGTTATTGTGCTCCCACTAGCCTTCTTATATACACAAGCCTCATCAGCGTTTTTGATGAAGCCAAATTTCTTTACTTCCTCATCAAAACGGTGATTCCAGCTTCTCGATGCTTGTTTCAATCCATAGATTGATTTCTTTAACTTGCACACTTTAGTAGGATGATTTGGATCGACAAAACCTTCAGGCTGAACCATATAGACATCTTCCTCAAGATATCCATTTAGAAAAGCAGTTTTGACATCCATTTGCCAAATCTCATAATCGTAATGAGCAGCTATGGCAAACAATATCTTATAGACTTTAGCATCGCAACAGCTGAGAAGGTTTCATCATAATCAACCCCTTGAGTCTGAGTGAAACCCTTTGCTACAAGTCTAGCTTTATAAGTGTCCAAGTTTCCATGCATATCGGTTTTCTTCTTGAAAACCCACTTACTTCCAACTACCTTGGAATTAAGAGGTGGTACAACAAGTTCCCAAACTTGGTTGTCATACATGGATTGCATCTCAACGTTCATGGCTTCTAGCCATTTGTCACAATCCGAATTGGACATTGCATTATGGTATGTGGTTGGTTCATCTGAATGTACCACATAGCATCCATCCATAAAAAATCCATATCTTTCAGGTGGATTACTAGTTCTACCACTTCTGTGAACGTCTTGTGTGTATTGATCAACCCCTTGATCATTCTCAACATCCTCATGTTGAGTGCTAGTTTCAACCAAACGTGCATCGGGTTGTGGTTCTTGATCCTCTTCAAGATCCACTGTTCTACTGCTAGCTCCTTCCATAAGGAACTTTGCTTCTAAGAACTCACCCTTTCTGGCAACAAACACCTTTGTTCCAGTGGATCATAGAAATAATATCCATAGAATCTCTAGGATATCCAACAAAGATACACTTGGTGGATCGGACTTCCAATTTGTTTGGGGTGGGAGTCTTAACATAAGCCTCACATCCCCAAACCCTTAAGTATGATAGGGATGGAACTCTTCCATGCCATATCTCAAAAGGTGTCCTTTCCACCTTTTGGTTGGGGCCATATTTAGAATACGGGCGCGGAGAGCAAAGCGAAACCCCAAAATGATAGAGGTAATGTGCTTCTAGCCATCATAGATCGGACCATATCCAATAAGGTTCGATCCTCCTCTCAGACACACCATTATGTTGTGGTGTTCCAGGTGGAGTGAGTTGTGAGACAATCCCACAACTCCTAAGATGATCTTGAAAAACATCACTTAGGTATTCACCTCCTCTATCGGTACGAAGAATTTTAGTTGACTTATTGAGTTGATTTTCTACTTCATTCTTGAAGATTTTGAACATTTCAAAAGCTTCATCTTTGTGCCTTAGTAAGTACACATACCCATAGCGACTATAGTCGTCGGTAAAGGTAATGAAGTATCTTTCACCATTCCTAGTCATTGGCTTAAAAGGACCACATACATCCAAATGTATGATTCCTAATAAATCTTTTGCCCTTTCGGTAGTTCCATAAAGGGTGCCTTAGTCATCTTTCCTTGTAAACAAGATTCACAAACATCAAATGAATCACATTCATTTGTTTTTAAAAGACCATTCTTTTGAAGTGTTTGTAAACATTTCTTGTATATATGACCAAGACGACAATGCCAAAGATAGGTATCACTCAAGTCCAACTTGAGTTTCTTGGTGTTAGTTTGGTACAATGAACTATTTAAAGTATTTTCATGAACCAATTCATAAATACCATTAATTGGTATAGCTTTAAAATAGAACATACCATTTAAAGAAACATGAATATCATTTTCAATAAAAGATAATACATAATCATAATGTCTTAATTGAGATACAGAAATAATGTTCCTAGTCAAACTAGGAGCATACAAAACATTCTTCAAAATAACTTCCAAACCACTTGGAAGTCTTAGGGTGTAGTCCCCACGAGCTTCAACTGAGACTTTAGTTCCATTGCCCATGAAGTGGCTAACATCCCCTTGTTTGAAGTCCCTACTTCTTGTGAACCCCTGCAACAAATTGCAAATATGAGTTCCACATCTGGTATCCAATACCCATGTGTTAGAAGATGTAACATTTAGATCAATATGAATCATGTATATTGTACCTGAGGTCTGCCCGGCATCCCTCTTTGCTTTCAACTCTTGGAGATGGACAGGGCAATTCCTTGCCCAATGTCCTATCTCCCCACACTTGAAGCATGGGTCATTTGTAGCAACCTTTTGCTTCTTCTCTTGTGGTTTGGGTGGTACCCTTACCACCCCTTTCCCTTTTCTCTAAACAGGTCCCTTACCCTTGGCAACCTTTGCCTTGGGTGTGGGATGAGGCCTCTTGTTGTTCCCACTTCATTGATGGTGAGAACGGGTAAAACCCTTTACCCATGGCCGCCTCGGCCGTTTTGAGCATTGAGTGAAGCTCACCAATGCTTTTGTCCCATGCATTCATGTTGTAGTTCAACACGAATGTCTCGAACTTCTTGGTTAGGCCATTTAGGATCAAATCCGTGGCCAACTCCTTCGAGACGGGACAATTTAGCCTCTCGAGGCGGTCAATATGACTTTTCATCTTAAGTACATAAGTTGAAACAGATTGGTTGTCATCCATACGACATGCATGGAGTGCTCGAACCGTTTCGAAGCGCTCAACCCTTGCTTGCTGTTGGAACGTTTCCTTCAGCTGGGTTATCATGTCGTAAGCTCCGGGATGTTCATACTCCTTTTGGAGATCCGGAGTCATGCTCGCTAGCATGAGACAAGACACTTGGACGGAGTCCTCAGTGTATTTCAGCCAATCGTTAAAGGCCTCCTCATCATCCTCGCTAGGTTGATCGGGGATAGGGTCGTCTAAAACATATGATCTTCTCTTGCTTGAGAACAATTCTCAAGTTTCGATACCAATCAATAAAGTTTTTATGATTTAGACGTTCCTTTTGGAGGATCGCTCGTAGTGATTGGTTTGACGCGTGTGACACCCGTAATTTCAGATTAACATTTTTTCAAATTGTTGTCGTTAACATTGACCCGTACTCGCAAATACTCGAAACGTATACAAACACCGCCACATACATCGTTAAACGAATTATGATAAAACACTAACGCGGGTGTTTGTAGAGAATTCACATAAACGAGATTACCTAAGGAATCCTATTAATTAATAGAGCTCGCTCGTCTACGTCGTTATCAACCGAAACAAATTCGGGAACTCGGTACCTAAGTGCAGGGACCAAACCTGACAATTGCCAAACTGGGGCTGGGTATAAATACCCATCCACCAGCCAAACCCACCCCATTCTGCTCTCTTTCTCTCTTACGCCCTCTACACCCCGATTGTTCATCTTAGCACCAAATCCCACCCGATCGAGCCCGTTTTCGCCGGATTAAACCACGCAACAGCTGAGGAATCACGTTCCTAGCAGGTAGCAACCATTTTCATCCGTTTTATCACCCGTTTTACTGCTGCAAGTAAGGGATTCGGGTGTTCGGGTTCGACCCGAATGCATGTGGTCGTGGGGGTGCGTGTGAGGTCAATCAGAGTATGCATTCCACTTAGATATGTTAGGGGAGTGTTTCTGGAATTCTTGATTGTGAGAAAACAGAGCACGGAACAGCCGAAGGCCGTTCGACCTGCCCAGCAGTCGCGACCTGCTGCAGTCCGCGACTGGGCCAACCGTGCGACTGAGTCGTGCGACTGGTTCCTTCGCGCGATTGATCGGGGCGACTGGGGTGAGACGTGTGAATGAATGTGTGCGATTGAGTCAGCCGAATGAATGTGTGCGATTGAGTCAGCCGAATGAATGTGTGCGACTGAGTGACACCCGACTGAAGGCCCAACCGCACGAATGAAGTTTCATCCGTGCGATTAGTAGTTGATTCGGGTGATTGGGGAATGTGTGGTATGACTGAACGCTGAGTCGCATGAATGAGGGTTCAATCATACGAGGGAACTTGATTCGTACGATTGAAGGCCTATTCGTGCGAATGAAGTGTCCAGTCGTGCGTCTAGCCTTGCTATGCGATTGGAGTCATTTCGAGTGAATTCTTCTGGTGTGCGAAGTGTCTATCGGGTGATGATAAGTTCACAACAATAAAAATGTCATTTCTTGACCACAAAGATTAAAGTCAACGCAATCAACAGACATATACTTTTCAACCAAAACTACGTAACTGTTTACAAATATCAACAACTCATTTGAAGTCTACATGAAGTCTAATACGCCTATGACTGCTTGTGTGTGTGACACCCACGACCGAACCCATGCGACCCGGCTCGACTAAACATGTCTATTAACGCTAAACACAACATTAACGCTTACACAACTGTCAATAGGTGTTTGACAGCGCATCATAAACAACACTTGGGAAACTTTCATCCTACACACTTGCTACATCATCGGTGAGTTTCACGGCCCCTTTTTACATCTCTTTCCGTTTGGGGGAGAAAACATGCAAAACAAATTTACATAAATGGTTGTAGTAATATTGATATCGCTTGTTACGTTAGTGCAAACACACTCATGTCCTCACACACTCGAACCGTTAGTAATGGGATTAGCGAGGTAATTTTGAGTAGTACTACTGGGTCTGACAAACCCCGCCCGGGCTAGTCGCGCTAGCTTGATTGGAGGTCAAACGGGCGCACAATTGACCTAACATACGATTGCCACGGTCGGTTAAGACGTGGAGGAAACACATTGTCATGGTCTGATGAGACATGACGGAACACAACGATTGCCACGGTCGGTTAAGACGTGGTGGAAACACAATAGGACGTAAACAGTCAGCTTCGGTTCGAAACGCTAAGTAACAAGAACATAGGCTAGCTACCTAACGATATGCTTTATGTACTAAACCATTGAAACGCAAAACATGGAAACGCTTACGAATACATTTATTGTTGATTAAACCCGTGAACTCACCAACTTTATGTTGACACATTTTAGCATGTTTTCTCAGGTCACAGGAACGCATAAGCTTTTGAGGCACGCTTCAGGAAATGCACTCAGGACATGCATTCATCTAGTTTATTTTAAGCATTGAACATTTATATAAACATGGCTATTGTAACAGTACCGTAATGGATTCACAATTATGTAAACGCTTCCGCATTTTGTAAACTCTGTTTATGTTCATTGAATGAAGTCAAATGTATGTTTTTAAATTCATATAGTGTCGTTCGATATGACTGAGATCCTGGTATGTCACACGCCTAACAGTGAAACCCGTTCGTGGAAATTGAGGGTGTGACAGATTGGTATCAGAGCCACAGGTTATAGAGAACTAGGATTGCATTGCATCTAGACTATAGCCTTAGACACAACACTAGTATTGCACAGACACTCTTTACATAGTTACCACTGTTGTGCAAACAACCTTCTGGTGTATTGACATTACACTGCTGAGCAAACATAACACTATGGGTATGACATGTGTGTCACTACCGGCTAACAGAGGGGCGGAGAATCCCGCTCGCTCACAACCAACGCTTAGACTTGATCCTTCACTCGCGGAGTGAAAGCAACAACGAATTGAATCAAACATTTCCATGATTGGAACACGAAACTCTTATCTAACACACGCGATAAGCTTAACGATGACAAACAAAAAGAACAATACCTCACTCTTCCAACTCTCTCACGCTTGTTACTATTCCCAACATATCCTATCCTCTACACTAGTCCGAGCAGTAAATGAGGGACAACTAAGATAATCAAGTCGATTAGAGAATCGGACTTAGACATCTAAACACCTAGAACTTCGAAGGGAAAAAGGGCCAAATCGTCTTGATTCCCGTTGTTACCTAAACCGAATCTCTTGAACAACTTTAGTTAGTAGACTCTTGGTATAACAAATACATCTTTGATGCTTCTATCATTGATGACACTCGATACTGGACAAGGTATGTTATCTCGAATAGGAGGAACCATGTGTGACCATGCAAAGCAAATTAGAATCACGGGTGCACACGTAATTGTAATTTGTCGTGCATGAGAACTCTGGCAACTCTATTGGGTGATAACGGTAATGGCCAGTGCAAATTTTCAATTCCATACTTAGGAGGCATAAGGCCTCGGATCCTCATAAAGCCTTACTATCGATATGCAACCAAACCCCTCGTTCTTACTAGCATGATACAATATATATTACTGTCAATAATTATTATCCGGTTATTGATTAATATGTGTTGTGAATTGAAGAAATCATGTCTGGAAGAAGACCTGGACGCCCAGGTGGACGAGGAAATATCACTCTGACTCAAGCCGAGCTGAATGCTATCATCAATGAGCGCGTGGCTGATGCACTAGCAGCTTATGAGCAGGCCCGCAATCAGGACCAGAACAACCAGAACCCGAATCAAGGAGGTCCAACAGTCTGTACCTTCAAGATGTTTATGGATTGCAAGCCTCATTCTTTCCGCGGCTCTGAGGGCGCTGTCACACTGCTTCGCTGGCTAGAGAAACTTGAGTCAGTGTTTGCCATGTGCAGCTGTCCTGAGGAAAATAGGGTCAAGTACGCCTCCGGCACATTGGAGGGACCAGCCCTGACATGGTGGAATTCACAAATCCAAACCTTAGGACTTGGTGCTGCAAACGGTATGCCATGGGAAGACTTTAAGATTCTAATGAAAGAAGAGTACTGCCCTAGGAGCGAAGTCCAGAAATTGGAAGCAGAATTTTGGAACTTAAAGATGGTTGGTTCTGACATCGAGGAGTACACGACTCGTTCGCACGAGTTGGCAGCATTATGTCCTCAGATGGTGACTCCGGCCTACAAACGGATCGAAAAGTACATTGATGGATTGGCCCCTCAGATCCAGGCTAGCGTGATGGCTGCTGATCCTGTCACCATTCAGCAGGCCATCCGACTGGCTCATAAACTCACCGACCAGGCAGTGGCACAGGGCACATTGCCTAAACGTGGCGCTGCTTCTGGTTCTTCTAATCACAAAAGGAAATGGGACGGCAATAACAACAACAAGTCATCGAGCTCCAACAACACCCCGCAACAACAGACCAAGAAGTTTGACCCTCCAAGAAGCTTCAACAATCAGAACAACAATAACTATGGCCAAGGATCGAGTAGCTACGCGGGTAAGAATCCTAAGTGTAACCGGTGCAACTTCCATCATCATGGCCCATGTGACCGACTCCGTTGTCAGAGATGTGGAAAGATGGGTCACGTAGCCAAAGACTGCCGGGGTGAAATAATGACACAGCAGCAACAACCCCAACAACAACGCCAGGGCGGAGCGACTAGAAGCTGTTATGAATGTGGTAAGGAGGGCCACTACAGAAAGGATTGCCCGCAGCTGAAGGGTGGAAACAAGGGAAATAACGGGGGCAATGCCAAGGGTCGCGCATTCGTGATCGGTTCCGGCGAGGCAAGGGATGACCAGAACGTGGTTACTGGTACGTTTCCCCTGAATGGTCGTTTTGCTTCTATACTATTTGATACTGGAGCTGATAGGAGTTTTGTTTCCAACAAGTTCATTAAGTTCTTAGATGTAACCTTAGCTGTCGTGGAACCTAGTTATGTTGTAGAATTAGCCGACGGAAAACTCATTGAGGCAACTCATGTCGCCAAGGGGTGCAGACTAGGATTGTGTGGTCATGAGATAGATATAGATCTGATGCCTGTCACACTTGGTAGTTTCGATGTAGTCGTGGGTATGGACTGGCTATCCAAGAATCAAGCTGAGATCATCTGTGGAGAGAAAATCGTTCGTATCCCACTTCCTAGTGGTGAAATTTTATCGGTTCAGGGCGAAAGGAGTGGCATGGTCTCTGGAATCATCTCCTACATGAAAGCTCAGAAGTGTTTGCGTAAGGGTCATACCGCTTTCCTAGCCATGGTCACTGAAAAAGAACCCAATGAAAAGAAAATTGAAGATATCCTTGTTGTACGCGATTATCCCGAGGTTTTCCCTGAAGACCTACCGGTCTTCCACCGCATCGCCAAGTCGAGTTCCAAATTGATTTGGTTCCGGGAGCCGCCCCTATCGCGAGGGCACCATACAGATTAGCTCCAAGGGAACTGCAAGAGCTGTCTACGCAATTGCAGGAACTATTGGATAAAAGCTTTATTAGACCTAGCTCATCACCGTGGGGAGCTCCAGTTCTGTTTGTCAAGAAGAAGGACGGAACTTTTTTCATGTGTATCGATTACAGAGAACTGAACAAGGCGACAATTAAGAATCATTATCCCCTCCCGCGATTCGATGATCTGTTCGATCAGCTACAAGGGTCGAGTTACTATTCAAAGATAGACCTAAGATCGGGTTATCACCAGCTAAGGATTCGGGAAGAAGACATTTCAAAGACTGCTTTCAGAACGAGGTATGGTCACTACGAGTTCTTGGTTATGCCTTTCGGGTTGACCAACGCACCAACGGTTTTCATGGACTTAATGAACCGAGTGTGCAAACCCTACCTAGACAAATTCATCATTGTCTTCATCGACGACATCCTTATTTATTCAAGGAGTAAGGGAGAACACGAAGAACACCTTAGACCGATTCTGGAGCTGTTGAGACGAGAACAGTTGTACGCAAAATTTTCAAAGTGTGACTTCTGGATGCGAGAGGTCCACTTCTTGGGCCATGTGGTCAATGAGAATGGGATACACGTTGATCCGGAAAAGATAGCAGCTATCAAGAACTGGGCTACGCCTAAGACTCCGACTGAGGTACGACAGTTTCTCGGGTTAGCTGGCTATTATCGACGGTTCATCGAAGGGTTCTCAAAGATTGCCCAACCTCTCACCGCATTAACTCATAAAGGCATCACGTATGATTGGGGTGATAAACAAGAATCTGCATTCCAGGTCCTGAAGCAGAAACTCTGTATAGCACCGATTCTGTCCATACCTGAGGGGACAGATGATTTTGTAGTTTACTGTGATGCGTCTATACAAGGCCTCGGTTGCGTGCTAATGCAACGCAATAAGGTGATTGCCTACGCATCTCAACAACTGAAGATACATGAGAAAAACTACACGACACACGACCTAGAGCTTGGAGCAGTGGTATTTGCACTCAAGATATGGAGACACTACTTGTACGGTACCAAGTGCACCATTTACACCGATCACAAGAGTCTCCAGCACATCTTTGAACAGAAAGAGCTAAATATGAGGCAACGTCGTTGGGTCGAGTTGTTAAACGACTATGACTGTACGATCAAGTATCATCCGGGCAAGGCCAATGTAGTAGCAGACGCCCTGAGCCGGAAGGAAACACCCAAGCCGACACGAGTTCGGGCATTGCAACTCACCATTCACACCGGTTTACCAGAACAGATCCGCAATGCTCAACTTGAGGCATTAAAGGGCGAGAACCTGAAAGCCGAATCGCTACGAGGCATGGAGAAGCAACTAGAAACCAAGCCTGACGAAATCCGCTACTTCATGGATCGAACATGGATTCCTTGTATGGAGGTCTACGAGAACTGGTGATGGACGAAGCTCACAAATCACGGTACTCAATCCACCCAGGTTCAGACAAGATGTATCATGATCTCAAGGCTCTCTACTGGTGGCCGAATATGAAAGCTGACATTGCCACATACGTAAGCAGATGCCTAACCTGTTCTAAGGTTAAGGTGGAGTATCAACGACCGTCTGGTCTACTCCAACAGCCAGAAATACCAGTATGGAAATGGGAGCAGATTTCCATGGACTTTATCACGAAACTCCCTCGGACTCCCAGCGGATGCGATACCATTTGGGTGATCGTGGATCGCTTGACGAAATCCGCACACATCCTGGCAATCCGGGAGACTGATCGCATGGAAAAGTTAACTCGTATCTACCTCAGGGAAATAGTCTCACGGCATGGTGTGCCGGTATCCATCATCTCTGATTGTGACGCTCGATTCACTTCCCACTTCTGGCAGTCCTTACAACGAGCACTAGGAACGCGGCTGGATATGAGCACCGCGTACCACCCCCAAACCGATGGCCAAAGTGAGCGTACGATCCAGACTCTAGAAGACATGTTACGTGCCTGTGTCATAGATTTCGGGAGCAGTTGGGAAACTCACTTACCGTTAGTTGAGTTTTCTTACAACAATAGCTATCACACATCGATCAAAGCTGCTCCATTCGAGGCACTGTATGGGCGTAAATGCCGATCACCTATCTGTTGGGCGGAAGTTGGGGAAAGTCAACTCACCGGCCCTGAACTGGTGCACGAGACGACTGAGAAGATCGTGCAAATCCGCAACCGTATGGCAGCAGCCCGTGACCGACAGAAGAGTTACGCTGACAAGCGTCGCCGACCACTGGAATTCCAAATAGGTGACAAGGTGCTTTTGAAAGTGTCACCTTAGAAGGGTGTGATTCGTTTCAGGAAACGGGGGAAACTAAGCCCTAGGTACGTGGGACCGTTTGAGGTTGTCAAACGGGTCGGCCCCGTGGCCTATCAGTTGAACCTACCCGAAGAACTCCGTGGGGTACACGATGTGTTCCACGTCTCCAACTTGAGGAAATGCCTTGCAGACGAGACTCTTATCGTCCCGTTAGACGAGATACACGTGGACGAACAACTACATTTCGTCGAGGAACCAGTGGAAGTCATGGACCGAGAGGTCAAGACACTCAAACGCAGTCGTATCCCTATCGTCAAAATCCGTTGGAACTCGAAGCGTGGACCAGAATTTACCTGGGAACGCGAGGACCAGATGAAGAGGAAGTACCCTCAACTGTTCCAAAACCAGGCATCTACCTCTTAGATACACAGGTACTCTATTCCACATGTGTCGCAAACTGTCGAGTCTTGTACTACCCCGTAAAAACCACGTAACATGATGTACTAATTTTCGGGACGAAAATTCCTGCAACAAGGGGATGATGTGACACCCCGTAATTTCAGATTAACATTTTTTCAAATTGTTGTCGTTAACATTGACCCGTACTCGCTAATACTCGAAACGTATACAAACACCGCCACATACATCGTTAAACGAATTATGATAAAATACTAACGCGGGTGTTTGTAGAGAATTCACATAAACGAGATTACCTAAGGAATCCTATTAATTAATAGAGCTCGCTCGTCTACGTCGTTATCAACCGAAACAAATCCGGGAACTCGGTACCTAAGTGTAGGGACCAAACCTGACAATTGCCAAACTGGGGCTGGGTATAAATACCCATCCACCAGCCAAACCCACCCCATTTCTGCTCTCTTTCTCTCTTACGCCCTCTACACCCCGATTGTTCATCTTAGCACCAAATCCCACCCGATCGAGCCCGTTTTCGCCGGATTAAACCACGCAACAGCTGAGGAATCACGTTCCTAGCAGGTAGGCGACCATTTTCATCCGTTTTATCACCCGTTTCACTGCTGCAAGTAAGGGATTCGGGTGTTCGGGTTCGACCCGAATGCATGTGGTCGTGGGGGTGCGTGTGAGGACAATCAGAGTATGCATTCCACTTAGATATGTTAGGGGAGTGTTTCTGGAAGTCTTGATTGTGAGAAAACAGAGCACGGAACAGCCGAAGGCCGTTCGACCTGCCCAGCAGTCGCGACCTGCTGCAGTCCGCGACTGGGCCAACCGTGCGACTGAGTCGTGCGACTGGTTCCTTCGCGCGATTGATCGGGGCGACTGGGGTGAGACGTGCGAATGAATGTGTGCGATTGAGTCAGCCGAATGAATGTGTGCGATTGAGTCAGCCGAATGAATGTGTGCGACTGAGTGACACCCGACTGAAGGCCCAACCGCACGAATGAAGTTCATCCGTGCGATTGGTAGTTGATTCGGGTGATTGGGGAATGTGTGGTATGACTGAACGCTGAGTCGCATGAATGAGGGTTCAATCGTACGAGGGAACTTGATTCGTACGATTGAAGGCCTATTCGTGCGAATGAAGTGTCCAGTCGTGCGTCTAGCCTTGCTATGCGATTGGAGTCATTTCGAGTGAATTCTTCTGGTGTGCGAAGTGTCTATCGGGTGATGATAAGTTCACAACAATAAAAATGTCATTTCTTGACCACAAAGATTAAAGTCAACGCAATCAACAGACATATACTTTTCAACCCAAAACTACGTAACTGTTTACAAATATCAAAAACTCATTTGAAGTCTACATGAAGTCTAATACGCCTATGACTGCTTGTATGTGTGACACCCATGACCGAACCCATGCGACCCGGCTCGACTAAACATGTCTATTAACGCTAAACACAACATTAACGCTTACACAACTGTCAATAGGTGTTTGACAGCGCATCGTAAACAACACTTGGGAAACTTTCATCCTACACACTTGCTACATCATCGGTGAGTTTCACGGCCCCTTTTTACATCTCTTTTCGTTTGGGGGAGAAAACATGCAAAACAAATTTACATAAATGGTTGTAGTAATATTGATATCGCTTGTTAGGTTAGTGCAAACACACTCATGTCCTCACACTCGAACCGTTAGTAATGGGATTAGCGAGGTAATTTTGAGTAGTACTACTGGGTCTGACAAACCCCGCCCGGGCTAGTCGCGCTAGCTTGATTGGAGGTCAAACGGGCGCACAATTGACCTAACATACGATTGCCACGGTCGGTTAAGACGTGGAGGAAACACATTGTCATGGTCTGATGAGACATGACGGAACACAACGATTGCCACGGTCGGTTAAGACGTGGTGGAAACACAATAGGACGTAAACAGTCAGCTTCGGTTCGAAACGCTAAGTAACAAGAACATAGGCTAGCTACCTAACGATATGCTTTATGTACTAAACCATTGAAACGCAAAACATGGAAACGCTTACGAATACATTTATTGTTGATTAAACCCGTGAACTCACCAACTTTATGTTGACACATTTTAGCATGTTTTCTCAGGTCACAGGAACGCATAAGCTTTTGAGGCACGCTTCAGGAAATGCACTCAGGACATGCATTCATCTAGTTTATTTTCAGCATTGAACATTTTGTATAAACATGGCTATTGTAACAGTACCGTAATGGATTCACAAATTATGTAAACGCTTCCGCATTTTGTAAACTCTGTTTATGTTCATTGAATGAAGTCAAATGTATGTTTTTAAATTCATATAGTGTCATTCGATATGACTGTGTCTGAGAACCTGGTATGTCACACGCCTAATGGTGAAACCCCGTTCGTGGAAATTGAGGGTGTGACAACGCGGATGAGTTATCGTGATTTTCATTATTTGTGGCCATCTACAAAATTTAACAAAGATCAATTTTTAGTATTTTCGATATTACTAATTTTAATAATTAATGCCTTTTAAGGTCAATTTTATATATTAAAATCTAGAACCCAACATTACATTTAAATTGTGGTTAGGTGACCTTTATCCCACGATTTAAATTAATAAGGTGGTCAACGATTGACGATTGCAACCTTTTGCAACTTCTAGCGGTATGGGATCGACTTTAAACATCATATGCAAAGTCGGCATGTTAATCCCATCAACACCATTTGGAAACCATATTTTAGGTGATCCATTCAACATGGTTTGCAAATCAAGTTACCCTACTTGCACACACATATGAGTTTACCAACATAAGTGGTTAGGTGACCTTTATCCCACCAATGTGGTATTCCCACCTTAAGTCATAAGTTCCTTCAAAATGGTTAGGTGACCTTTATCCCATTAAGAGTTTCCAAATGACTTAAGTGTTGTGCAAAAGGATGGTGTTAAACTTGTTTGTTTCAAATGTTTAGAAATTTCATAATTCTAGTTTAGAAAACTCTATGTACTTGTATTTGTATGCTTTCAAATACAAGATACCCTATGGTTCTTTGATTAAAACCTATTTTAATCTTTAAAATCATTAAATCATTTTAATAACCTTTTATTACCTTTTAATGATTAAGAACCATCATTTTTTATAACTTGTTAAGTTTGTTAATTAGTTGTAATGCATGTCAAAATTTCAATCATACAATCAAATAACAAACATCCAAACAAGTCATAAACATAACAAACATAATGTGCATAACCATAGCTACTATTATGACCATACTTGTTTGCCATCACAAGTGTGGTCATTAGGTCTTCCCTAAGGGTTGAAACAAACACAAAATTGAGGTCATCTTGGACCCCACTTGAGCTTGCATCCATATGCTTCAAGTTCCATGTCTTTGATGTCCATCTTTGGGTCTTGAACTTGTGCATCTTCCTTTTACAAAATTGTATCCTAATACATTTTTCTAATAAAAGAAATGCACCTAATCTATTACATACCCAAATGAATGAATAATTACAACCCAAATAATAAACACAAAATTACAACCCAATTGAATGAATGAATACAACCAACACAAGCATCCAAACATCACAAGGTCAATGGCTAGGCTATGCACACTATCATCCAATGATCATATCATCAAAACATATAATGAAACCCCTTTTAAAACCACCAAATTTCAGCCAATATAAACTGAAATTTTTGGTTTTAAATATTGTCCAAACAATCAACATTTCATAATATGTTTCTTTCAAGGTCTAATCACTAGCATGTGTGATATGACCTTGAAAGTTGGGGAATCATTCAAACAAACTCCAACAGCCCAAAATCAGCCTATAACTAGTTTATTATCATGCTTTAAAACCAATTTAAAGACTAATCAAGCAAGTCATCCACATAACCGGCTCTTGATGCCATTGACGGGTTTGATAGAACACAAAATCGATGTTTAACCTTTTAAACTTTCTAAAAAAACGCAGCGGATATATAGCTCTTTAAAACCGATTTTAAAGATGAAATTTCATGTTCTTTATGTTCATTTATTTAAGAAAAACAAACCCAAACAAAAGGATCATATATGTGAATGAAACAAGCTATGAACAATATGTAAAAACTACATAAAATCATACAATATGACAGCCACAAAGAGCTGTCATACTACCTCCTTCCAGCAGCAAAAATCGTCCAAAAGAAAGAAGATTGGAGGTGCTTAAACGGCCAAGAACTCAAGTGTAGAGATCCTCAAGCTTTGTATACCCCAAGCCTTGATCAAACACCACTCTTGCTAGGTAGAGATACACCAAGATCAAACCAAAATTGCTTCAAAAACTCCCAAAAGAATGCTGCTGGCCGTGACCTTTTGAGAGAGAGAGAAGTGTTTGTGTTTGCACGCATAAGAGAAAATGAAAATGGCTGGTTCAAGAGTTTTTCAAGACCCTTAATATGAGTTATCTAATCAACTAATGTGGTCCAATAGAAAACAAGGGGGGGCAAAATAAGCTTCAAAATGGGTTTCCCCCCTTTTTTTTACTAGACACATTACAATGTTGCAAATGGTCTTGTAATTTGTTCTCTTAGTATATGTATACAACTAACCAATTAATTGTATAACATATATAATGCCATTATTAATTTGTAATGTCATCTAATTAATATAAATAACATTACAAATAATATCATTGAACAAAATATCCTAATAAATTGTTCTATCTCATATGCATCTTGTTTAGAAAACCCATTTTCTAAATTGGTGTTAATATTTTATTGCATGATCATACATCAATTAAATATTAATTGGTGTTTGCTAAGCTTGTTATTGGGTATAACCCGAATTGGATCATAACGTACTAACCACATCAATATTCTAAGTGTCTTGGGCACATAGAATCCTATAGATGACCTCTCCCGAGCGCTAGTCATAGTACCACCACTTAAAGTGTGGGGTAAAGTCCTATGGAATCTCCCTCAGTGGAATTCGGGACATTGTGCGTGGAGGTCACCACTTCAGGACTATCTTCGGTTGACCTGTGATGGGACTCACCTCAGACCTCCTGAGGTACCTAGTAGCCTGCTGAGGTTTGAAGTTCACCCATCTAGTCATGTACTCCTTTTCAGGGCAGCCTCAAACCAACCGGACATCTTCATTGGGTTAGCATAGAGAAGTTTTAGTCGTGCCAGCTGGTTGAGCTCAAACCCGGGGAGAGTCTTCAGATTGTGAGGGAATCTGAAGTACTTTATTCCCCTTTCTCTCTTCACGGCATAAACTCTAAGATCCTCAAGGTGAGCCCATGCTATAATCTTCCCTGACACCTCCATGTTCTTCTTTACTTTGTAGAGCTTGATGTAGGTACTTTGCTTAGCAGTTTCGCGCTGGGCTCGGATCTCGGTGAAGCAAGCCGCCCATTTAGCCTTTCTGATATCAACATCAGCGTCCGAGGCTTGGGCTTGGCTGGATGATGCTTCAGCTTCTTTCTCCTTCTTACTGAGCTTCTCTAGAACATCACTGCCGAGAGTGTTAACCAGATCTGGAAACATATTTCCCTCTCGGTCAGTGTATTCTGGATAATGCTGATCCGTGATGTCTTCAATCTCTATTTCTTCAACATCGTTGTGCTCGTCATCACTAGCATCATCAAAGGTTGGCGCATCCTTTATGATCTCATCTGGATTCAGCCTGAACATCTTAGCAATCTGCTCATCAGTTAGGTCGTGAATTATTTCCCCTGCTTCAGGAGTATAACTCATAGACCTTCTGACAATCCGCTGCAGATCAAGAATCACGGTGAGTTGAGAGTTGATCTGTTGGAGGGGAGCAGCATCGTACTCATCTTGTTGAAATGCTGGATCTGTTTGATTTAGACATGAAGCATAACAATCATTAGTATGTAGTCAAGATGATTAAACATTAAATACTCAATAATTACATTTATTACATAAACAGCAGAAGATGATTCAAGAACAAAAGTTAAATAATAAAACATCTAATCTATACTTTTGCCTTGGATCTGCTCGGTAGCTTCAGTAGAAGGTGATGATGGAGGGGCTGCTGTAGATCCATGGTCTTGTCTTCTTTTTGTACGTTGTTCCAGACCAGGAGCAGAGGCAGATGCAGCAGCTCCCCTTCATCGTCATCACCATCCTTGCCTCGAGACTCGCCATCACCCTCCCCCTCATCATCTTCATTATCATCCTCTTCATCATCATCCTCATCATCATCATCAACCTCATCATCATCATCTCCCTCCCTTATCTTTAGAGGATCAGCTTGTGACCCTTCAGCTTTAGCATATCTTTTGTTAGCAGACTCCAACTCCTCAATCTTCTGAGTCGACAGGACATTTTGCTCCTGGAGTCGGGCAATCTAATGCGCTTAAGAGGCATTTTGCTCCTCAAGCTGAAGAAGTCTAGTCGCCTTCTCCTCATCCGCAGCTAACAGCTTCAGCACCATTCTGTTCAGTGCTGCAAGCTGTTCCTCTATTTCAATAGGAGGGAGGGATGATCCTGTGGGGAAGGAGGATGGGCCGGCTCGGTGGCTAGTGGTGGTAGTTGTGGCGGTCGTGAAGATCGGTGGTGGTATATGAGTGGGTAGTGATGTAGAGTGTATGGTAGTGGTAGGTGGTATGGTGGTAACAGGTGGTGGAATGGGTGTAGTGGTGGCTGTGGTAGTAGGAGTGGTTGAAGTAGTAGGGGTGGTTGAGGTAGTGGTGGGGATGTGAGAAGGGTCAACCTTCTTCGCTTGGGCTTCTTCCCATGGGGCTGAGCCATCCGTTTGAGTCTGAGTCCTTTAGATCCGGATGCTCCCCTTTAGCTGCTGGGAGTGTCTGGGGTGTATGATGGGTCAGCCATAGAACCCCTAGACGCTCCCTAGCGTCCACCAACCTCCCTAATACCCCTCTCCATGGCTATGACATGGCTTCCTACCGTTCATACCAGGGGCTCATCATCTGACTCTTCTTCTTCTTCCACGGGCTGAAAACCCTGATGAAATCCGGCTGTCTCTAAACCTTCATGTGGGGATGGTGGAGATATAGCATCAGCAGCTGCAGTAGTGGTCTCAGTACCAGTATCTCTACCATCATCGTCATCATCATCAGAATCATCAATAGGGACGGCTATTGGCTCCATGTCTGACTCACTATCATGATGACGCCACTTTTTCCTAGCTGGCGCCACGTAATCCTCACGGGCTAGGTGCCCAAACAATCTCTTCACCGGGGGTTTCACCTGCTTCCCCCGGTAGACTTTCATTCTCCCAAGGGTAGTGTCGTCCATAATCTCTAGGACGACCGCATCTTCTTGAGCTTTAGGCAGTTGGGGGAGCTTTTGGTCGATAATCATCTGGATGAACCGAGGATACATACAAGGCCCTCTTTCCCCTTGGCCTCGATGTTCTCCACCAAGTAGGTGAAGATCGTCCTGGAGAAACTGAAGGGATGGTTCAGCACCAGAGCGACGTATGCATTTTGCATCTGGTCTGACAGCTCATCAAAACCACCCTTCCTTGATACGATGCACAAGTTTCTCTTGTTGAGCATGTGCCAAGTATTTAAACTGGGGGCACAAGTTGCTCTTGTTGAGCATGCTTGTGTTGATATCCCCAGAGTACTTGGCTCTCATGAAACAGCCACGGACGGTCAGGGGATGTAGTCTAGTAGGGCAGTCTGCATCATCTCCGAACTCCAGAACCGTCCGTAGATCCTCTTCCGTGATCTGGATGTCCTCCCCAAAAATCGAACTCCTGATGGTGTGGGGATCAGTAGACCGGTCTACCACCGCGTTCTCCTAGAAAGCCTTCTGTATCGATAGATAAGGAGTGCAAGGCGCTAAGATAGCACGATAGATCCGCGATCGTCGTAAGAATGAGATAATCCCAGCAAACTCAGCAGAATTGCGGGATGTCAAGTCGAGATAAGCACAAATGTTGTGCTTAGTGCTCATTGGCCATCTGTTCGCCATCTGTATGAGCAATATCAAATGTTAGAATGCAGTAATTAAAGGTAAGTATGGATTTTAGAAAATTTTGGTAGAGTTTCGTCTTATCGTACGAGTGAGAAGGGCGATTTGGGTGAATGGGCGATTAAGAACGATTCAACTAGTATTTATACTAGGGCAATTTCCATTCGTACGACAGAGCCTAGTCGCATGACTTAGTCGTGCGACTGAGCCTAGTCGCATGATTGAGTTGTACGACTGAACTTGAGTCGTACGATTCACCCAATCGTCCATCTCCAATCGTACGATTGAAGTTCATTCGGACGTCTGACGTAGTCGGTCACTTTCAATCGTGCGATTGGGATCATTCGCATGGTCCAATCGTACGATTGAACTAATTCGTATGCTCCATTCGTACCACTGATCCATACTTATGATTCAGTCGTGCGATTGAGTCATACTTGTGACATTTTGACCATTTTACCAACCGACACTTAGTTTCACTTAAAAACAGATAAAACATTATGAATACTTGATCATCTTAGACATAATCCCTTTTAGATGAAAACCTGTTGATCAACTCAGACGTGATCCATTTATCCACCCGATCATCTCAGACATGATCCATTTATCCACCCGATCATCTCAGACATGATCCATTCATCCACCCGATCATCTCAGACATGATCCATTTATCCACCCGATCATCTCAGACATGATCCATTTAAATTTTTCAGAAACAATTTGTTTAGAATTAATGTTAAGCTCATTTGGTGACATTTACTACAATAAGTAACATAGCACAGTCCGACACTGACACACTTTACAAGTAAATTAAAAGACTAAACTAAGTAACAAAATAAACATGTTTTTGTGATTTTCTTAGGGTTGGGTAGATAATCCTTTTTGCATTAACATCATTTCCAAGACATATTCTTATGGAATCAGACAGGCATAAATTCAATTACTTTGAACTTTTTATACATTTATTGAAATGGAAACTAGCATATTTACATATCACAGTGTCTTATTCATCTGAGACTTCTAAATTCTAACTGGGAATCATGCTTGATCTGATACGTAACACACGTTGATTATCAGCATTAGGCGGTGCGTCCACGACGATTGTCAGTATGCTTGTCCACTTAAATCCATACACAGACCTTTGACACATATTGGTGATGTATTAGATTATATTATTTCAACCAACATTTGTGGATCCCACGCTTATATGGTAATCAATATTCCTCAGGAGAATTTTGAGAGGTCTACGGGTATTTTGACAAGAAGAGACTATACTTAGAATTTTCAAAGAGAAACCAAGCCTCAGGTCAGTGCCACCGCACAGCAGAGAGGCGGCAAACAACAGTGAATTCTAGAATATCTAGTTTATGCTTATCCTCAGGTCAGTGCCATCGCACAGCAGAGAGGCACACAACCTATCTCCTTGTTAGAGCATTTCTTATTTTCTTTTGCACATAACGCACCAACAACATATGTTATCAGCTTGATTGTGTTTATTTTCTTTTTTTCGTGCTTTGCTCTTCTTGTGGTCATCCGCACACATATAGTGGCATTTATTTTCTCATCATTCCTTATTGGAAATAATTAATTGTGTTAACCAGTGATAAGAAGGGAACCCACAGTCAGCTAAACCATTTAGTTTAAATTGAGTTCACCAATGATGTCTACTATTCTATTGTGTTGAATCTACCGACATATCGTATAGTGAACTAGCACCTCCCTAGATCAACTTTCTCTGTGTAATTACAGTAATCCCCAAGCGTACTATCATTTTCCCATTTTGTTAGACATGAAGTTCTCTGACTAACAATATTCTGTGATTTAATTTAAACTAAGATTGCAGAAATTTAAAATCTTTTTGGTGTTCCAAGTAACTAGACGCCTGTGTACTATCACTTTCCATTTGTGTAGAATCACAGTCTTATCTTTGTTGTTTTTGCCTTTTAGCTTATCTGACCTTCCTCCCTTTTTTTATTTTTTAAGTAAATAAATACTGACATAACCTAATCTCCCCCTAAAATTCTAAAACAAAAAATCTTTTGTGTTTTTGGATTTTTATAAGACAAGGAAATTAAAAAATTTAAATAAAATAAAATAAACTGAACTAGTGTCGGACTAAGCATCTGTTTCTTCCGAGATAATGTCACTTTTCTTTTTCACGCCGTTGACCTCTAACAAATAGAAAAATCTGGGTTTATCAAACGGTTTACTGTAGAGGTCAGCGCGTTGGAAATCCGTGTTTATCTTAACCACATCGATTAATTGTTTTTCATAGCAGTCGCGTATGAAGTGATACTTTATGCCGATGTGTTTAGTTTTAGGGTGTTGAACCGGATTTTTAGTAACAGCTATGGCAGCAGAGTTATCAACATAGATAGGGGTGTTAGAGAATTGCAAACCGTAGTCCCGCATTTGCTGTTGGATCCAGATAATCTGAGAGCAGCAGCTTGCAGCAACAACGTATTCAGCTTCACAGGTTGATAAGGCAACTGAGGTGTGCTTCTTGCACTGCCACATGACTAAATGCCTTCCAAAAAACTGACACCTTGCTGATGTAGACTTGAAATTCATCTTGCAGCCGCCATAATCTGAATCACTATACGTCATTAGCTCGAAGTCATCGTCATGAGGATACCACAACCCTAGTGTTGGAGTACCCTTCAGATAACGAAAGATTCTTTTCACCCCGATGAGATGATTTACTTTCGGTTTTGCTTGATATCTGGAGCACAGACATGTGGCATACATGATATCTGGACGAGAGGCAGTGAGATACATGAGAGATCCGATCATTCCACGATACATAGTGGCATCCACCAAATCCCCATTCTCATCAGGAGCCACATCATGATTTGTGGCGAGTGGGGTACTGGCAGCAGTGACATTTTCCATATCAAATCGACTAAGAATATCTCCGACATACTTAGTCTGATGCAGAAAAATACCGGTAGATGTCTGATCCACCTGTAATCCCAGGAAGAACTTCATTTCTCCCATGGCGCTCATTTCAAATTCTGCCTTCATCACAGATTCGAATTCTTTACACAGATCTTCGTTTCACGAACCGAAGATAATGTCATCCACATAAATTTGCACCGTCAGTAAATCTCTGTTTCTTTCTTTAATAAATAGCATGCAGTCAATCACACCCCTACAAAACCCGTGTTTCAGCAGGTGGGTGGAGAGCTTTTCATACCAGGCTCGAGGAGCCTGATGTAGCCCATACAGAGCCTTGTCCAACTTGTAGACTCTGTCCCGATGATAAGGATCTTCGAATCCCTCGGGTTGACTGACGTAGACCTCTTCACAGATTTCCCCATGCAAGAATGCACTCTTTACATCTAGTTGATAGACTTTGATCTTCATGTACGATGCGTAGGCTAGAAAGATACGGATTGCTTCCATTCTAGCTACTGGTGTAAAGATTTCATTGTAGTCGACTCCTTCGACTTGTCTGAAGCCTTGAACGACCAACCGTGCCTTGTTTCTAATAACGACACCTTGGTCATCCTTCTTGCAACGTAGTACCCATTTGGTGCCTATCACCTTAACTCCTTTGGGCCGGTCAACAAGTATCCACACTCCAAGCTTCTTGAACTGTAGCAGTTCCTCTTGCATAGCATTGACCCAGGCCTTATCCTTCAGGGCATCGCTTACGTGTTTTGGGTTCAACTTGAGATACAAAGCATTTGAATGCTCCATCATTCACGTATACCTTTTCCATAATTGCAGCATAATCAGCAGTGTACATCTAATTTCTCGTCTGCACGCCGGAGTGTAAGTCTCCAATAATAGCCTCCTGTGATGATTCGTACTGATCCTAGTCATAGGTGTCGTAGGGACGACAACTTCAGTATCCAAATTTGTGACTGGAGGTTCAGTATCCGTATTTCCTGATGCATGTTCAGCAGCTGGTGAGCTTTCCTCTTGATCAACATTATGCTCAATGCATGTCTCAGCTGCTTCTTCATCATCTGATGAGTCATCACTCTCGTCCTGATCAGCTGGTGAAGATCTCGATGAATCACTCGCAGGTGCTGGATTGCTGGTATCCAGATTCGGTGTATTTAGAACATCGTGCATCATCTAAGTAGCAATCTCTTCATCTGAATCTATTTAAGGAAGGTTGAATGATTTGAAAAGCCATAGTAGTCGAAAAACGACGATGGACCTTTTCCAGCAGGGGGGATGGTGAATCGTTGAACGTCGACATTGCACCATACTTCGACCTGACCAGTTGAGTTGTTGTAAACTCGTTTATCTGGTATGTTGTATCCTAGAAAGTTCCCCTGATCTGCCTTTTCACTGAACTTGCCTTTCGGAGTTTTCTTCAGTAACGTACATGGGGCTCCGAATGGTTCCAGATACTCCAGATTAGGTTTACGTTTCTGAAGCAACTCATAGCAAGTCTTCCCATGCCTCTTGACAACTGACACACGATTAAGTGTGTAGCATGCGTTGCCAACAGCTTCATTCCAGAACTAAACTGCAGCTTTGAATCAGCCAACATAGTCCTGGCAGTCTCTATCAAGCTTCGGTTCTTCCGCTCAGCAATTCCATTCATCTGTGGTGTCTATGCAGAGGTGAACTGATGAACAATCCCCTTTTCCTTGCAGAAAGCATCCATCCACTGATTCTTGAACTCTGTTCCATTGTCTGAATGAATCCTCCTAACCTTCAGCTTGTAGAGAGACTCCAGTGTAGTGACGAGCACCTTGAATGACTCAAAGGTTTCTGACTTTGCTTTCAGAAACATCACCCAGGGGAACCGTGAGTAGTCATCTGTGACTACAAAGCAGTACCAGTCTCCTGCGATACTCTTCGTGCTGACGGGACCAAATAGATCCATGTGCAATAGCTCCAGGGGCATCTTTATAGAATTGACGTGCTTGGTCTTGTGAGATTTCCTGGTCTGCTTTCCCTTCTTGCATGAGACACAAAAATCAGGAAGTTTGAAGTTCTTAATAGGAACTCCATAAACTAAGTTGTTATGAATCAGATGATTCATCTTCCTGTGATTAATGTGTCCTATTCTCCAGTGCCATGAGATGGAATCCTTCTCTGTAGCTTTAGACAAAAAGCATTGAACAGTAGACACACTAGTAGAAGCATTAGACATATCAAGAACATACAGGTGATTATACCTAGATGCTGACATTAATACCTGCTCCTCTAGAATCTCCATCTCTTTCTTCAGAATGTAATACTTCCGATTGTTGAACATAACTTTGAAGCCCTTGTCACAAATCTGAGACACTAAAAGCAGATTGTTTTCCAATTGTTGAATGAAATTAACTTTATCGAACCTTACCTTTTCATTACCTACTTCTCCTTGTGTGGTAATGTAAGCTCCTTTGTTTCCAGCAAAAGAAACATGTCCCCCTTTAATTTGTTTGACATTGTAAAGGAGAGACTTATTTCCTGTCATGTGCCTGGATGCTCCGCTATCTACAATCCATGTGTTGGTAGAAGCACTATAGCGGACAACCTGCATATAATTGAAAATAATTAGTTAAGGAGGGGGACCCAAGCATTGACTGGCTTAGGTTTCCCAGAGGCATCACACATCACGAACTCGACCCACTGTCCTTTATCAGTAGGTGGGACCTCAATCTTCAACTTATCCAAGCTTTCAGACACTTCAGGTGCTTTGGCTTTCCACAAACCATCCTTGTGAAAGGATTGTTTATGGTAAACCGAAGATTGATTTACAGTTTGAACCTTAGATTCAGTTTCAAAGACAGGTTTCACCTAAGGCATCACAGATGTGACACCCTACATATATCCTAAATCGGCCGTGGACAAGAGAGATTCCTGGTTCATAAGGAATGTCTGGCCTCTAATATCAACAACGCGTTTTGGGCGTATTGGCTGTGGATGAGAGGAGAACTTCACAGTTAAGCGTGCTCAGGTGGGAGCAATCCAGGGATGGGTGACCTCCCTAGGAAGTTTTCACCCGGGCAACCAAAAGGAAATCCGTGAGCTTCTTGTGGGCGAAGCGGACAATATTGTTGGTGTGAGAGGTCGGGTGTTACAGAATAGTATCAGAGCCACTCCAGTGCCGTTCGGGGTGTGGGACATACCTTAACAAGGATGGTGACTTCTCGGGCTCATCGAGGATGATGAGTCCAAACACGGGGTGCTTGTGACACCCTACACATATCCCACATCGGCCGTGGACAGAAGAGATTCCTGGTTCATAAGGAATGTCTGGCCTCTAATATCAACAATGCGTTTTGGGCGTATTGGTTGTGGATGAGAGGAGAACTTCACAGTTAAGTGTGCTCTAGTGGGAGCAATCCAAGGATGGGTAACCTCCCTGGGAAGTTTTCACCCGGGCAACCAAAAGCAAATCCGTGAGCTCCAGGTGGGCGTAGCGGACAATATTGTTAGTGTGAGAGGCCAGGTGTTACATAATTGAACAAAGCAACGGTTAAGAATCGTTATCCTCTCCCGCGCATCGATGATTTGTTCGATCAACTTCAAGGGTCGAGTTTCTATTCCAAGATAGACCTGAGGTCAGGTTATCATCAACTAAGGATTCAAGATGAAGACATTTCAAAGACTGCTTTCAGAACTAGGTATGGCCACTACGAGTTTTTGGTTATGCCATTCGGGTTGACCAATGCGCCAGCGGTTTTCATGGACCTCATGAACTGAATGTGCAAACCCTATTTGGACAAGTTCGTCATTGTCTTCATCGATGACATCCTTATTTATTCAAAGAATAAGGAAGAACATGAGGAACACCTTAGGCTGATTCTGGAGCTGCTGAAACGAGAACAATTGTACGCTAAATTTTCAAAGTGTGACTTCTGGATACGAGAGGTCCATTTCTTGGGTCATGTGGTCAATGAAAATGGGATACATGTTGACCCGGTAAAAATAGAAGCCATCAAGAACTGGGCTACGCCCAAGACTCCGACTGAGGTACGACAGTTTCTTGGGTTGGCTGGCTATTATCGACGGTTCATCGAAGGGTTTTCAAAGATTGCTCAACCCCTCACCGCATTAACTCATAAAGGCACTACGTACAGTTGGGGTGACAAACAAGAATCCGCATTTCAGGTTCTGAAGCAGAAACTCTATACGGCACCGATTCTATCCCTGCCTGAGGGAACAGATGATTTTGTAGTTTATGGTGATGCTTCTATTCAAGGCCTCGGTTACGTGCTAATGCAACGCAAGAAGGTGATTGCTTATGCATCCCGACAATTGAAGGCTCACAAGAGAAACTACACGACACATGACCTAGAGTTGGGAGCAGTCGTGTTTGCACTCAAGATATGGAGACACTACTTGTACGGTACCAAGTGCACCATTTACACCGATCACAAGAGTCTCCAGCACATCTTTGAACAGAAGGAGCTGAACATGAGACAACGTCATTGGGTCGAGTTGTTGAACGACTACGATTGTGCGATCAAGTATCATCCGGGCAAGGCTAATGTAGTAGCAGATGCCTTAAGTCGAAAGGAGACACCTAAGCCAAAACGAGTTCGAGCATTACAACTCACCATTCACACTGGATTACCCGATCAAATACGTAATGCTCAACTTGAGGCATTAAAAGACGAGAACCTGAAAGTCAAATCGCTACGAGGCATGGAGAAGCAACTGGAAACCAAGTCTGACGGAATCCGCTACTTCGTGGACCGAACATGGGTTCCCTTGTATGGAGACCTATGAGGGCTAGTAATGGACGAAGCTCACAAATCACGGTACTCTATCCATCCAGGTTCAGACAAGATGTATCACGATCTGAAGGTTCTTTACTGGTGGCCAAACATGAAAGCCGATATCGCCACCTATGTAAGCAGATATTTAACCTGTTCTAAGGTGAAGGTGGAGTATCAACGACCATCTTGTTTACTTCAACAACTGGAAATTCCAGTATGGAAGTGGGAACAGATATCAATGGATTTCATCACAAAATTGCCAAAAACTCCTAGCGGATGCGATACCATTTGGGTGATCATGGATCGCTTGACGAAATCCGCACATTTCCTGGCAATCCGGGAGACTGACCGCATGGAAAAGTTGACTCGTATTTACCTAAGGGAAATAGTCTCTCAGCACGGTGTGCCAATTTCCATTATCTCTGATCGGGACGCTTGATTTAGTTCACACTTCTGGCAATCCTTACAATGATCATTGGGAACGCGGTTGGATATGAGCATCGCATATCACCTTCAAACCGATAGCCAGAGTGAGCATACTATCCAGACTATTGAAGACATGTTGCGTGCCTGCGTGATAGATTTCGGCAGCAGTTGGGAAACTCACTTACCGCTAGTTGAGTTTTCTTACAACAATAGCTATCACACATCGATCAAAGCTGCTCCATTTGAGGCACTGTATAGGCGTAAGTGCCGATCACCTATTTGTTGGGCGGAAGTTGGAGAAAGTCAACTTACCGGCCCTGAACTTGTGCACGAGACGACCGAGAAGATCGTTCAGATCCGTAACCGGATGGCAGCAACACGTGACCGACAAAAGAGTTACGCTGACAAGCGTCGCCGACCATTGGAATTTCAAATAGGTGACAAGGTGCTTTTGAAAGTGTCACCTTAGAAGGGTGTGGTTCGTTTCGGAAAGTGTGGAAAACTAAACCCTAGATACGTGGGACCGTTTGAGATTATCAAACGGGTTGGCCCCGTGGCCTATCAGCTGAACCTACCCAAAGAACTCCGTGGAGTACACAATGTGTTCCATGTTTCAAACCTGAGGAAATGCCTTGTAGACGAGACTCTCATCGTTCCGTTAGACGAGATACAGGTTGACGAACAACTACGTTTCATCGAGGAACCAGTGGAAGTTATGGACCGAGAGCTCAAGACACTCAAACGTAGTCGTATCCCTATCGTCAAGGTCCGTTGGAACTCAAAGCGTGGACCAGAATTTACCTGGGAACGTGAGGATCAGATGAAGAAGAAGTACCCGCAACTGTTTCAGAATCAGGCATCTACCTCTTAAGATACGCAGAAACTCTATTCAACATACGTTACAAACCGCTGAGCCTTGTATTCCCTGTTGAACCTCGTAACATGATGTTCTAATTTTCGGGACGAAAATTCCTTCGACAAGGGGATAATGTGACACACCGTAATTTCAGGTTAACACCATTCAGACTGTTGTCATTATCATTGTTACATTCTCGTTATTACCTAAAACGTTTACAAGCATCGCCACCATCATCGTTAAGTATATTATGCTATATAATACTAACGTCATGAATGACCCCACTTTCAAGATACAAAATGGTGTTTGTAGAGGATTCGGATAAATGGGATTACTTAAGGAATCCTCTTAATTAATATAACTCGCTCATTTACGTCGTTATCAACTGAAACAAATTCGGGAACTCGGGGACTAAGTGCGAGGAACAAAGGTGACAAATTGCCAAACTAGGGCTGGGTATATAAACCCCTTACCAGCCCTAAGTGTCATTTCTACACCCTTTTCTTCTTCTCCTTCTTCACTTTCTTCTTCTCCAACTCTCTACCACATTCTAGCACCAAAACCACCTCGTTTGATCTTGTTTTCACCAGGGTAATCACAGCTACAGCTGAGTTAACATATTTGCAGCAGGTAGGCGACCTTGGCTACCCTTTTCTTGCTCGTCTCACTTCTGCAAATTTTGGGTTTCGGGTGCTCGGGTTCATCCGAGCACATAAGATCGTATCGGTGCGTGTGTAGTCCTTCTACATGTGCATTTTACTTAGAGATGATAGGAAAGTGTTTCTAGAGGTCCTTGATATGGGAAACTCGTGCCCGGAATAGCTGGACGCTGCTCTGCACCTCCAGCAGTCGCGAACCTGCTGTTTCGCGACTGGGCCTTTCAGGCGACTGAGCCGTGCGACTGAGCGAGTCGTGAGACTAAGTCCATGCGTCTGAGTCTATCGTGCGACTGAGTGGTGCGACTGGGGTGAGTCGTGCGACTGAGTCTGTGCGTATGTGCGAGTCGTGCGATTGAAGGCATGCGATTGAGAGTGTGTGCGATTGAGTCAAACGGATGAACGTGTGCGACTGTGTATCGCACGACTGAAGGTCCAATCGTACGAATGAAGGTTCAGTCGTGCAAATGGCCATTGAGTCGTGTGAATGGGTGTTGTGTGGTATGACTGAATGCTGAGTCACACGAAGGAGGGTTCAATTGTACGAAGGAAGCTGATTCGTACGATTAAAGGCCCATTCGTGCAAATAGAGAGTTGAGTCGTGCGTCTAGTCCTATTGTATGACTGATGATGCGTGTAAGTGTGAATTCTCTTTTGAATGTCTAGTGATGATAAGGTAACATCAATAAAGTGTCATTGCGGGACCACAAAGATTAAAGTCAACGCTATTAACAGGCACATATTTTTTTTCAATCTAATAACCTAACCATTTACAATTATCGACAACCCATTTGGGATCTACATAAAGTCAGATATGTGTATGCCTGCTTGTGTGTGCTACCCACTACCGAACCGATACGACCGGACCGGCTAAACATTTCTATTAACACAAGACACATCATTAACGCTTAACATAACTGTCAATAGGTGTTTGACCGTTTATTGTAAACAACACTTGGGAGGCTTCCATCCTACATACTGACTACATAATCAATGAGTCTTCACGGACCCTATTTTACTTTCTTTCCTTTTGGGGAGAAAACATGCAAACACATTTTCATAAATGTTTTTAGTATTATTGATATCGCCTGTTACGTTAGTGCAAACACACATATCAGTCCTTACATTCTCGAACCGTTAGTAATGTGTAGCGAGGTAATTCTGAATAGTACTACTGGGTTTGACAAACCCCGCCCGGGCTAGTCACGCTAGCTTGATTGGAGGTCAAACGGGTGCATTATTGACCTAACATTTGTCACTGTCTGGTGAGATGTGACGGGAAGACAACAAACATTTGGGACATGCAAACAGTCAGCTTCGGTTCGAAACGCTAAGTAACTTAACTATAGGCTAGCTACCTATCGATATGCTTTAATTACTTTACCATTTGAATAGTTACCAACATTTTATCTGAAAACAAACCTGTGAACTCACCAACTTTATGTTGACACACTTTAGCATGTTTTCTCAGGTCACAGGAACGCATAGGCTCATGATGCACGCTTCAGGAACGCACTCAGGGCATGCATCATCAATCTTAATTTCTTGCATTAAACATTTTGTTTTGATTTGACACTCGTAACCTTCATGTAATGGTTTAGATTCCGTGTATATGCTTCCGCACTAATGTTTATTTCGTTTATGTTCCTTTGATTTAAGTCAAATGATTATTTTAAAAATTCATATAGTGTCCTTTGATATGATTATGTCTGAGATCCTGGTTTGTCACACGCCTAACAGTAAAACCCCGTTTGAAAAATTTGAGGGTGTGACAACAGACATGCCAGTGGCTTGTCTATGGTGTCTATAGCGTTGAGGAGAGGTAAAAGACCTAGAAGGTGTTTTAGACCTAACAGGTGTTTTAGACCTAACCGGAGTCTTATATCTCTGTTTTAAAACCAGTTTAACTTCATTGTCTAGTTCAATTTTAATTTTGGGTGCCTGATAGCGTGGAAAGTTTGAAGAGATGTGACCGTGTTGTCCACAAGTATAGCATGATCTCCTTTCAATAGGACTAGAAGATCTCTTGTGGGGCGTTGAGTAAACTTCAGGTACTGACTTTTTGGTCTCACTCCTTTTACTTTTACCTTCCTTGACAAATTTTACTTGTTTAACGTTATGGGTGTTTTGTCTTTGAAGATGATTGTTATCTTGCTTAACAGGTTTAGTCTGAGTGGTTTTGGAAATCTTAGGTTGTGTGGTAGCAGATTTTGAACCCAACCCAAGAGATGCTTGAACATTCTCTTCCACCCTGTTTTCAGTGATGTTTTTACCAGTTGTGCCTGATGTTGATGTAGTCTGATCAGCAGCCGGAGGAACAGGCTTAACTGTTGTGTCCGGATCACTGACCAGAGGAGTAGTCACCACATGGTCCTTTATTGGATTATTATTAATAGGACGTTGTTTGGTGTTCAAAAGGATATCATGTGGTGGAGGCACAACCTTATAACCCAACCCTTCCCTGTTGTTGCGTTCTTTAACCAAGTTTTTCAAAATATGAGAAGAACTAGCTAGACTGTGGAGTTTTTGTTTTAAAGACTCATTTTCAACTTGTAAAACAGCTCTGTCCTTTTTTGTTTCCTCAATTGTCTTTAAATAAAACTTTATATCGTTTTCCTGGTTAAACGCGACAACTTCAGTTTCTTTAAGTTGTTTCTTTAACGCTTCAATTTTCTCCTTATAGCTGCTCTCGTTTTGTTTTAGCACTCTGTTTGCCTCAGTGCACAATTTTAAGTCATTTACTAAGTTATCATTATGATCTAATAACCTAGCAAATTTCAGATCAATGCTTTCCCTAAATTTATCACATTCAACACAAGTATGTTTAATAAACATATCATCCTTTGATTCTACCTGTGCAGATGTAGACGTTCCAGCCATGAAAGCATTTTGAGGTTCCGGTTGTGCTTCAGTTTCAGCAATCAGCTCATTTTCAACAAGTTGATTAACAACAGCTAAGGTCTCATCCACATCAGCAGTGTCAAGCTCAACTGAGTTCTCCCCCTCACTCACTGAGTCTTCATTCAGATCTTCAACATATGCAATGTTGGCTTCACTATCAGTTAAGAATCGGAAGGACCAGTCCTGTCCTTCATCACCTTGAGCAACCATTGCCTTTGAATCACTGCGGTTAAAACTGTCTTTTTCTCTTTATCTTGTTTGTTGATAGACGAGAACGGGTTCCCATTGCCAGTCTTCTTCGGTTTGACACATTCTCGCTTGAAGTGGCCTTTTTCACCATAGTTGAAACAGTTGACTTTAGACTTGTCGAAACCAAAAGTAGTATCTTTGGTAGCCACCAAATTCTATCCCGTCTTCTTCACAAACTTCTTTGCTCATCGCACAGCACTTGCGAGAGCCCATATTAAGTCCATTCTTTCCAGTTCATTTTCATCAACCTGTTCATAGTCTTCATCAACCATGTGGCAGTTTCCAATCTTTCATGCAACCAACCCATCATAAGAATGAACCACCATAGCAAGTAGGTCCATGTGCTCCTTAGCCACTTCCACAGTTACTTTTCCCAGATTTTTTGTCACTAACTTCGTTGATTGAGCAATTGTAGAACTTTGTTGAACCCCGGATGAAACATGTGACTCACCACCAGACGATAAGCTTTGACCAGTTCCAGTTGCAGATGATTCATTAGACACAAAGGCAGTCTGTTGAGGGACACTCGAGGATTTAGCAGTAGGAGTAGGAGTAACGTTGTAGAGAGATGGATCCTAAGTGTATGCTCCTTTCTTTGTCTTATACTTATGTCTAACCTCTTCTTCTCTCAGTTTCAGGATGAAGTCATTGATATCCAAAGTCTCCAGCATTGAGTTGTATCTTAGAGTGGAAATGAATGAATCCCACTTCCTAGGTAGCACATCAGCCAAGCTTGCCACTTTTTCTTCTTTGGACGTTGTAACACCATAAGTGTGAAGTTCACTCATCAAATGGTAGAAGCAATCTATGATATCATCCAAGCTTTCATTCCCAATAGAAGAGAAATTATCAAACTCTTTCTTCAATGCTTTAGCCTTCAGTGACTTTAGTGTTGAATTACCTTCATATCTCTTCTCAAGAGCCTCCCATAACCTTTTGCTCTGCTTATGTTCTGAATATTGATGAAAAATGTCTTTGGGAATTGACTGGGTCAACACAGCATAGGCTTTCTTCTCTGCATTATAAGCAAGCTTTTGTGAATCACTTAGTCCACTCAAAGTCAGGGGTATGCCATCAGCACCAACTGGCATAGTGTAGCCAGTTTCAATAGCATTCCAAAGATTGGTATCCACTCCATTAAGATGAATCTCAAATCTTTGTTTCCATTGAGGAAATTCATCAAGTGACAACAACTTAGGTGGTTTATTATGGTTCCCAATCTCATTTTCCAACAACAAGAGGTTCTGGATCCTGGAGTCCTTCCCAGCTGAGAATGCAAAGTTCTCTGAGTCCATAACAAAGTAAACTTAAACTTGAATAACAAACTGTGTATGCGACTGAGAGAGGCGACTGAAGGACGACTGAGACAATCAATATGCGATTGAGCTGAGTCGTACGACTGGGCAGGCGACTAGGGCAATTATGCGAATGAGCAAGACGACTGGGACAATCGTGCGATTGAACAATCGATTTGCCCAATCGTGCGATTGAGCTGGGCGATTGGAGTTCAGTCGTGCGACTGAGACTGCAGACTTCAAATTTTTCAACCTTTTTCGCACAATTCGACCTAAAACACAATTTTGAATACCCTAGATGGCTAAAACTCGAAAAAGACAGTTTTCAAAGCATGCACACGTAAAAACTGGATTTTGAGCAGAAAGAACGGATCTTTATACTTAAAAACGTCGACTTTTTCACCAAAACGATTGAATCCACGAAGAATCAAGAGCCAAAGCTCTGATACCACTTGTTAGGACCGTGTACGGACGGAGTACTAACTGATTCTACATGAAACCGAATCAAATAGCACGGAATTCTATTTGATTGGCGATCCAATCAGGGAGAACGTTATCCGGATCAAACCTAACGATTAGAAAACGTTAAGAATGAAGTAGGAATGATCTGAAACGCTCTGTGAACTTGGAAGGGACGCTCTGTGCGAACTGGGACGGCTAGGGTTGTGAATTATTGATGTGTTCTAATTTTCCACGAATTAAGTGGTATTTATAAGTTACAGCTTTCATTCGTACGACTGAGCCAAGCGACTGGCTCAATCGTGCGACTGAGTCATACGATTGATTCATTCGTACGACTGAATCAGTCTTATGACTCAATCGTGCGATTGATCCAATCACCTGGTTCAGTTATGCGATTGGCCTATTCGCATGGTCCAGTCGTGCGACTGAATCAGAATACTTAGTTAAACACATTCGTGAACCTTTAATGATTCAGAACTATGTCTAACAGCTGTAAACCTATATAACATGTTCATATATGCATGTAACAATGAATGATATTAATAGATATGACATTAAACAACCAATAAACATTCATAGAAGAGTTTTTCATTTCATTTATAAAACATTACATATGTGTTACAAGATGAAAGTCTATTACATTGAAGCTCACTAGACTAGACCTAGTGACATGTGTACCAACAACTTATATGGTAACTAACTTTTCTCAGGAGATTTTGAGCAGTCTGTGGGTTCTTAACAAGGAGAAACTATTCTCAGAGCTTTCAAAGAGATGCCAAGCCTCAGGTCAGTGCCATCGCACAGAAGAGAGGCGCAAACAACAATGAATTCTTGAATATTTAGGTTGTGCTTATCCTCAGGTCAGTGTCATCGCACAGTAGAGAGGCACACAACCTATCTTCTTATTAGAGCAATTTTATTTTACATATAACGCACAAACAACGTTTGTTGTTAGCTTGATTGTGTTTCACATTTTTCATGCGCTTTGCTAATTTTTATGGTCGTCCGCACACATTTGTGGCAGTCATTTTGCTCCTCACCCCTTAATGGAAATACGTCGATTGTATTAACCAGGGATAAGATGGAAACCCACAGCTTGTTGAATGATTTAGTTATAATTTATCCACCAATGAAGTCTACTAGTCTATTGTGTTGAATCTACCGACACATCATATAAAGGACTAGCAACCCCTAGGTCTACTTTCTCTATGTAACCACAGTAACAGACTAGCTTACTATCATTTTTCCTTTATTTGGATTAGACTTCTCAGACTTTTAATTTTCTGTAATTTTTAATGTAACCTTGTGAAGCATTTAAATCCTTTTGATGTCCCAAACAATTCGATGAATGTGTACTATCATTTTCTATAATCTTTAATCAATTTCACAGATCCATACGTAGAAGCTCAAGAGGAATTTTGATAGAATGAACTTTCTTCGATTTGTGAGACTTCTTTATCCGTTTCCCTTTCTTGCATGCTACATAGAAATCTGGGAACTGGAAGTTCTTGACAGTAACTCTGTCAACCAGATCATTCTGAACCAAATGATTCATCTTCATTGGATTGATGTGTCCCATTCTCCTATGCTAGGAAACTGGATCCCTCTCATTGCATTTGACAAGAAACACTGAGCAGTAGACTCAGTTGTGGAGGCTTTTGAAAGGTCCAAGAAATACAGGTCGTTATATCTTGAGGCCGATATTAGAATTTGCTCCTCCTGGATAACATACTCCTTTTTAAGTATGTAACACTTCTTATTGTCAAACACGACCTTAAATCCCTTATCAAAAATTTAGGAAACTGAAAAAGCAAGTTGTTTTGTAATTGCTGAACGTAGTTTACCTTGTCGAACTTTACCTTCTCGTTTCCCACTTCGCCTTGAGCGGTGATATATCCTCCTTTATTACCTACGAAAGATACATGTCCCCCTTTAATTTGCTTGATGTTGAAAAGGAGGGACGAATTCCCGGTCATGTGCCTGGAAGCCCCACTATCAATAATCCAAGTATTAGTGATAGCGCTGTAGCGGACAACCTGCACAAAGAATGGAAATGATTAGTTCAGGTTTGGGACCCAAGCCTTTACTTGCTTGGGTTTCCCAGAGGTATCACATATCATGAACTCAACCCACTGACCTTTGGAGGACGAGGACACATCTTTCTTCCTCTTGTCCTCACTATTAGACACACTACTTGATTTTTCTTTCCACAAACCAGTTTTGTGCAAGGACTGTTTGTGGTAAACAGATGACTGGCTTATGGTTTGAACTTTAGGTTCAATAATATTCCTAGGTTTAACCTTAGGTAACACAGCTTCGCTTTGAGCTTGTTTGTGTTGCCTTTGGTATCTCGAAGGAGTATTAGATCTATTTTTAAACAATCTTTGTTTTTTATGAAAAAGTTTAATTTTCCTTTTAGGTGTCTGATAATGAGGACAATTTGGAGAAATATGTCCTCGTTTTCCACAACTGTAGCAGGATCTCCCTTCGATAGGTTGAGGAGAACTTTGGTGAGGGGGTGAGTATGGTCGAGGGTTGGTCTTTTTCTCTTCCTTCTTAGATGCTTCACCTTCTTTAACAAACTTAATTGTTTTGACATTTTGAACACCTTTTTCTTTCATTTTATCAGGATTTTGATGATTTACACGTTTAGGTTTTGTTGGTTTATATTTTTTAGGTTCTGAAGTAGACGTTTGTGAACCCGACACAACATTATCCTTTTCTACTTTATCGCACAAATCCTCTATAAGCAGCTTATCTTTTAAACCCGAAGTAGTAGCCTTCTGTTCGGTGACAGATTGCACAGGTTTACCTGTGGACTCTGGATCACTGACTAGAGGAGTAGTCACCACATGATCCTTAACTAGGTTATTTATTATTGGTCTACGTTTAGTATTTAAAAGGATCGCATGTGGAGGCGGCACTACTTTATATCCCAGGCCTTCCCCGCCGTTACGTTCTTTCACTAAGTTCTGAACTATGTGAGAGGAACTAGCTAAACTATGCAGTTTTTGTTTTAAAGACTCAACCTCGACTTGCAAAACTGCTTTTTCCTTTTTAGTTTCCTCTAAAGTAGTTAAATAGAACTTAATGTCATTTGATTGATTTAGGGGAACAACTTCGGTTTCCCTTAGTTGTTTCCCTAGCAGTTCTATCTTTTCTTTAAAAAAGCACTCATTTTGTTTTAAAACAAGGTTTGCTTCAGTGCAGAGTTTTAAATCATTTACCAGATTATCATTGTGTTCTAATAACCTAGCAAATTTTAAATCAATTCTTTCTCTAAATTTATCACATTCATCACAAGCATGTTTATCAAACAATTCGTCTTTAGAGTATACCTATGAGGAACTAGACAACTCAGCCATTAATACAGATTCAGACTCTTCGATAACTGGAGATTCTAAGTTTGCAGCACTCAATTCTTTTTCAACAAGATGATCTACAACATCCATAGCTTCTTCAATATCGGAATGTGCATGCTCAGCTATGATGTCTCCCTTACTCGTAGATCCATCATCCAAATCATCCACTAATGCTACATTTGATTCTCCCTCAGATACAAATCGAAAGGACCAATCTTGTCCTTCATCTCCCTGAGCAACCATAGCTTTCTACTCTTTACTCGATGATGCCCCATTCTTCTCTTTGTCTTTACGGTTGATCGAAGAAAAAGGGTTGTCGTTACCAGTCTTCTTCGGCTTTACGCATTCACGTTTGAAATGCTCGTTTTCTCCACAGTTGAAGCATGTGACCTTGGTTTTATCAAATCCAAACTTAGTGTATTTAGTGGCAACCAAGTTCTGCCCCGTCTTTTTAACAAACTTTTTGGCTCTTCTCGCCGCACTAGCCAAATCCCATATTATATGCATACGTTCCAACTCAGTCTCATCCACCTGCTCGTAGTCCTCGTCAGTGAGATGACAATTTCCAATCTTTCTAGTGACTAACCCATTATAAGAATGAACCATAGTAGCTAGAAGATCCATGTGCTATTTGGCAACTTCCACAGTGACATTTCCGAGATTCTCGGTCTTCAGCTTAGTTGGGTTGGAATCAGGGACAATGTATTGGGTTCTAGATGAACCTGATGCTTTGATTCCCGAGGAACTGCTTTGGGAAGGAGCAGATGAATTAGACACAAATGCCGTTTGTAGCAGTGCGCCTGAGGAAGTCGGAGTAGGAACAGAATTGTACAGTGAAGGATTCTGAGCGTAGGATCCTTTCTTAGACTTGTATTTCAATCGTAGTTCCTCCTCCCTTAACTTCAAGATGAAATCATTTATGTCTAAAGTTGCAAGAGTGTCATTCTATCTTAGATTAGACACAAATGGATCCCATTTGTCTGGCAGACCATCAGCAAAACTTGAAACTTTATCTTCCATAGATGTAGTCACACCATGAGTATGCAGCTCACTCATCAAATTATAAAATCGATCAATGATGTCATCTAAGCTCTCATTTCCTATTGGAGAGAAATTATCAAATTCCTTCTTGAGAGCTTTAGCCTTCAACGCCTTCAAGGTTGCATTACCATCGTATCTCTTTTCTAAAGCTTCCCATAACTTCTTCGACTGCTTGTTCTCCGAGAATTGATGGAATATATCCTTTGGTATTGACTGAGTCAACAGTGCATATTCTTCTCAACATTATGCGGAACCTTCTGAACTTCGTTCATACCCCCCAGCGTCAACCTCACCCCATTTGCACCGACTGGTATAGTATAACCAGTCTCAATAGATGTCCATAGATTAGGGTCTACACCATTCATGTATATCTCAAACCGCTGCTTCCACTGTGGGTACTCATCCAACGTCAACAACTTTGGCGGTTTATTGTGATTCCCTATCTCATTTTCCAGAAGAAGAAGATTCTGGATACGCGAGTCTTTACCGGCAGTGAACGCAGCAAACTGGTCTTCAATGGCTTAAAACTTGACAAACTTAAAGCAAGATAGATTCAATCATGCGATTGAGCAAGGTGATTGGGTCAATCGTACGATTGAAGGATGCGAATGAATTCAATCGTGCGAATGAAGAGGACGATTGAGGTCAACCGACTAGAATAGCTTAGTCATGCGACTGAATGATGCGACTGGGCCAGACGTGCAATTGGGATATGTGAATGGGATTTAGTCGTACGATTGATCCAATCGTGCGACTGAGGCTGCTGTGTTTGAAAAAAGTCGAATTTTTAACACTTTGACACAAAATACGAATTTTTTAGGAACCCTAATCTGCCGTATGATGAAAAATCAAAAATTTAACTCATGCACTCGTCAAAAACACGTTTTGAAGCAAAAAGATGACTCTTTTGAATAAAAACGTTAATTTTAACACCAAAACTAATCGAATCCACGCAAAATCACGAACCTAAGCTCTGATACCACTTGCTAGGACCGTTTTCATATGGAGTACTAACTGATTCTGCGTGAGACCAGATCAAATAGCGCGGAATTCTATTTGATTGGCGATTCAATCAGTGAGAACGACAACCTGATCGATCTAACGATTAAACAAACGTTAAGAACGAGTTGGAATCGATCAGGAACGAACTATGAAGTTGGATGGATGAACTAGGATGCTCTGGACGGCTAGGGTATGATAGTAATCGAAGTGTTTTTTTCACGAATTATGTGGTATTTATAGGTTTTCAGTGTTAAGTCATACGACTGATCCATTAGCATGGTTCAGTCGTGCGACTGACTCATGCGTTTGACTCATACGCACGACTGAAGGTTCAGTCGTGCAAATGAGTCAATCTTATGTCTCAGTCATACAACTGATCCAGTCACCTGGTTCAGTTATGCGACTGGTCCATAAGTATGGTTCATTCATGCGTAGGTCCATAAGTATGGTCCATTAGCATGAATAACCAGCTTACTAAGTTAAACACATTTCTGAGTCATTATTGACTTAGAACTATGTACAACAAACTAAAACCTGTATATAATGTTCATACATATGAGTAATACTAAATACAATAAGAATATGATATAATTAAAGACAAATAAACATCAAAACACATATCATATTTTACTAAGCACTTGCATTACATATGTGTAAGAAATGAAAGACTTTTACATTGAAGTACAATAACTAGGAACATAGTGTATCAACAGATTATGATTGTGAGATCCACTACCATCCGGGTAAAGCCAATGTAGTGGCTGATGCCCTTAACTGAAAGGAGAGACCCGAGCCGATTCGAGTGAAGGCTTATCAATTGGCTATGACCGCTGACGTGATGAAACAGGTCAAAGAGTTCCAAGATTAGTCATTGAAAGAAGATCGCCTTAACCATAAAAGGATGAGAGGTCTAGTCACAGAGTTGGAAGAAAATACCTATGGACTTAGAACCCGTTTCGGGCGGATATGGATCCCTCGTTACGGAGACCTGCGGGGTGGATTATGGATGAGGCTCATAAGACTCGATACTCCATTCATCCTGGCGCTACCAAGATGTATCAAGACATGAAGAAAGATTACTGGTGGCCGGGAATGAAGCGCGATGTAGTGGGGTATGTGAGTAAGTGCCTTACTTGCTTGCAAGTGAAGGCAGAGCATCAGAAGCCATACAGGAAGATCCAACCGTTGGATATACCCGAGTAGAAGTGGGAGCACATCACCATGGACTTCATTACGAAGTTCCCGGGTACGGCCAGAGGTTAGATGCCATATGGATGATAGTTGACCGTCTGACGAAGAGTGCTCACTTTCTACCGATCCGCAAGACATATTCATCTGAGAGGTTGTGGATCTTTTCATCAAAGAGATTTTAGCTCATCATGGTGTACTGGTGTCTATTGTGTCTGATTGCGATACTTGGTTTGCATCCAAGTTTTGGAAGAAATTTCACGGTGTGATGGGGACGAGGTTACATATTAGTATGGCTTACCATCCTCAGACAGATGGTTAGTCGGAAAGGACCATACAGATGATAGAAGATATGCTTCAGGCATGCATCATCGATTTTGGTGGAAGTTGGGATGAATACTTACCGTTAGCAGAATTCTCATACAACAACGGTTAACATGCTAGCATTGGCATGCCACCATACGAGATGCTATATGGTAGGAGGTGCAGGACACCCGTATGTTAGGGAGACATTGGATAGAAGGAGTTAGGAAGTATCGAGGTGATAGAGGCTATAATGGAAAGGTTTGAAAAGATTAAAGCCTTTATAAAAGCGGCAAAGGATAGACAGAAGTCGTATGCCGACAAAAACCATAGACCGATCAAGTTCAACATGGGTGATAGAGTCATGTTGAAGGTCTCATCTTGGAAGGGGGTCATCCGGTTCAGGAAACGGGGTAAGCTGAGCCCAAGGTACATAGGCCTATCGAAATCGATTAGAACTGCCAGATGAGTTAAGTGGAATTCATCTGACATTCCATGTATCTCATCTGAGAAAGTGCTTAGCTGATGAAGACATGAGTGTACCACTGGAGGACATTGAAGTGGATGAACAGCTCAATTATGTAGAGCAACCAGTGGCAGTCATCGACCGAAAAGATAAGAGATTAGGGAATAAGGTGATTCCACTGGTGCGAGTACAGTGGAGGCACAGGAGGGGGTCCGAGTCTACGTGGGAGACGGAGGAGAAATAAGATAGCATTTCCCACGGTTGTTCAAAGAGTGACAGATTTCGGGGATGAAAACTCCTTAAGGAGGGTAGACTTGTAATACCCAAAATTTTTGTCAAAATTAAAACAAAAGAAAAGCAATAAGAAAAGGAAATAAAAATATCTTGCAGATTGGGAAAAAGAATAAAAGTGGAGGGGGCAAAGTGTAAAAAGTACAAAACTCAAATATTTTAATATATTTAAGAGCATGGCCGCCCATTACATACTCTCACTTTGCTGCTCGAATAAAAGAAGAAAGAAAAAGAAGAATAAACCTTTTTTCTCGGTTGCTACTGGAAGAAGAAGCTGTGTTTGCTTTCGGTATGTGTTTCTTTGTATAATTGGCTCGGTTTTGTTGGGTATTTGACCATGAAACCAATTTTTATATATTCTATGTGTTTGGCTGTTTATTTATGGTGTTTTTAGGTATTTGAACTCTTGTGCACACAAGTTTGGAGGAGTTTTACTTGTTGGTTGCAATTGGGGGAGTTTTACTTTCTGGGGCTGAAAATGCATGTTAAAATGTTTTTAAATGATTTATGTATGAACCCGTTTGTATATATGTTTGCATGTTTATGTTTTATGGTTGTAAAGTTGGTTTTAATTCTTAGAAATGCTAGATTTATGTTATAAGTATGATTGAAAGCAGATTGGAACTGAAAACGGTTTAAAAATATGTATAACGGTTGGCCATGCGCCCAAACAGGGTCCATGTGCCTGAAATTTTGCCTTAGAAAAACTTAAGTGAAGTTCATGCGCCCCAATAGTCCCCATGCGCCTAGGAATTTGTCTGAATATACTAAGTGTTAACCGATGCGCCTCAAGGGCTGAAACAGCCGCACATCAGTTGAGTTAACGACAACATAATCGTGCATCTCCTTTCATTTTGCTTGCAAGACTTTTTATCATCATAAGTGCCTGGGTAACATTCATTATGTTCCACTATCATTCTTTTTATTCATTAATGTTTATCTTTAATTATAGGCAATACTTATAAGGTACACTTCATCATTATCATCATATAGCATGAGACATTAGATATCCACATAATAACCCTCATAATAAAACTATAGCATTAACTCTGATGAAATGACCTAAGTATCATCAAATATTGGTAACAACAAAATAACAAGTGTAACAATTAACTAATATGGGTAATGGTGAACTAATACGAGTAACGGTGAACTAATGCAGGTAACAATAAACTAATATGGGTAATAGTGAACTAATATGAGTAACAATGAATTAATGTGGGTAACAATAAACTAATTCGAGTAACACTAACTAATATGAGTAACAATGAACCAATATGGGTACTAGTAAACTAATGCGGTAACAGTGAACTAATGTGGGTAACCGTAAACTAATGCGGGTAACAATTTACTCATATGGGCAGTAGTAAATTAATATGGGTAACAGTAAACTAATAAGTGTAACAATGAACTAATATGGGTAACAGTATACTAGTGCAGGTAACAATGAACTAATATGGGTAACAGTATACTAGTACGGGTAACAGTGAACTAATATGGGTAGCAGTAGACAAATACGGGTAACAGTGAACTAATGTGGGTAGCAGTGACTAATGCGAGTAACAGTGAACTAATGTGTGTAATAGTAAACTAATGTTGATGAGCAAACACTTAGTCTAAATGAGGTCTGGTTAAACAAATATGATGAATAGTAACTGATGAGGGTGAGTAAACCTTCTGTCCAATATCAAACTTAGGCATTTTCTGACATAATCAAATTATGCATGACCCTAACCCGTAGACCTAGTCCTCCATACGCTCGGGTTCATAACTAGAATATATCATGCATCAAACATCATTATAGATCACGTTATAACATACATTTTTCATAAAAATGTCACCTTTATCATAGAAAAATAGGTTTATCAAAGAATCATCATATTTAAGATGAATACCAGCCGTAAAAGGTAGAAAAAATGTAAAACATGGAATCTAGAACTCACCTTATTAAGCCTTTAAGGAAAAACCCTAGAACCAAATATGGAACTCGAGATCTACACACATGCACACGTAAAGATTCAAACTTTACACATGAAAACATGTAGAAAACAACTTAGGAGCTTAGATCTAAGAGAAAGCACCATAAAATCATATGATATGATGGATTCTTTAATTTTCTCTCTCTAGAATTGATTAGGAGCTTTCTCTCACTAGATTTATAGTTGTTATGGGTGAGGGGATGGGTGGCACCTTCCATTTTATACCCACACATGGGTATATTTCGCTTTTACCCACTTTAGACCCTTTCTTTTATTTAAGATACCACCTTTATTTCTTTTGAGGATTGTCGGGCGTTACATCAAGCAAGTTGCATACACAAGGGTACTGTTAGATATATTATAAGTAATAGGTAAGAAGTAACAAAAAGGTATGATAGTTTCTAAAAAATATATGAGATGGAAATAAAAAAAATCTGCTCATCAACAACTATTATATCAACTGAAGATGTTTTATTGGAGTTTTTGTTACTTTGTTGCATTTAGACTCGTATTATACCAACCTTAGTGATGAAGTCGCAAACTTTAACATTAACGTTATTCAGTATGGTTGTCTTAATTGACTTCATCAACATGTACAAAAAATAAAATGAATCGACGTTAAGTAGATATCATTTCATTAGTAAAAAGAAAGATGGATAAAGTAGTAAAAAATTTATTGATTGACCGACTTCTTTCAAAGTAGGTATTAAAAAAATCCACAAAGTTAAAATTGATTTGTTAAAAATATAAAAATCAAATAAAAGCTTTCACCTTTTTAAAAATGATATTCGTGATATTATTTAAAATTTACAGAGAAGTTAGAAACCTCAAAAATATTTTGATATGATTTAAAATTGAAGAACATAGAGATACATGGAAAACAAAGTTTGATGAACTTTCATGATTAGTAATACATTTAGAATAAAATTATTTGAGTTTGTAAAAATAAATTTTATTTTTATTTTAAAAATATAAATAGCTTGGATATGAAATCAATTTTAATTGTTAGTTATGATCTGGAGACAAAAAAGAAAACATATTTTTATTTTTTATTTATGTAGATATTTTAGGAATCAATTATAGACTAATTCAAAAAATGATATGTGGCAAAAGATGGTTTTAGAAAATGATATGAGGCATAAAAGATGTTTATATATAGTAGGATAGGGTTATCTTGAAAATCACTTTTTAGAACTCTGTGAAACCAATATGATCCACACATTTCTTATCACATGCAAGTCACATTTCATTTACATATTTTTTTTAAAATGTTCATAATTTTTTTTACGACATCACCTTTTCAGAAAAAATTGACCATTAATTTTATTATTTTTTATTTTCCAACGCCTGCCATATATATATATATATATATATATATATATATATATATATATATATATATATATATATATATATATATATATATATATATATATATAAAATGTCCACCAGTTATTTACACATGTGTAAATCCGGTTATACACATGTGTACATCCAGTTTTACACATATGTAAATGCAATATTATGTAACACCTCGAATTTTATTTAAAAGAAGGGAAAAGAAAAGTATAAAGAAAGAAAGGATAAATGACACAAGTTGAAGGACTAAAGTTGTGCAAGATGCAAACTTTAAAATAATAGTGTTTAAAAGAGTGGGTATGGCCGTCCACCACATTGCCATACCCATCTCCTCGACTGAAAAAGGAAGAAAGAAGGAGGAGTTATCGGTTCTAGAGAAAGAAAAGGAAGAAGAAGCTGAAAAAAGGTAAGTTTCTTGAATGTGAGTTCGGTTTCAACTGGGTTTTGAGCTCTAGACCGTGATTCGTGGTGTTTAGTGCTTGTTTTATGAGTTTAAGGAGCTGAATTTGAAGGTGGGTCTCAGATTTGAAGTGTGCTACTCAAAGTTTGTTCAAGGTGAGTTTCTAGGACCCTTCTTTTACATGTTTTCTAAGTATTGGGGCTATTATGCATACCGAACAAAAGATTTTTAAAGTAACCGAGATTTTTCAGCTTGTTGTTCTGTAGTTGTATGTTTAGAAGTTGTTTTGTGGTTAGATTTGATGTTTAGCATGTTTTAGTGTTTGTAGCATGTTAGATATGTGTTAGGATGTGTTAGAATGATGTTTTGGTGATGTTTATAGTATAAATAATATTTCAGAATGTTCTCATGCGCCCAAAAGTTGCCAATGCGCCTAAGTGTTGGGTCATGCGCCTAAATAGTGCTTATGCGCCCATAGATGCCCATGAGCCTAAGTGTCCATGCGCCCCAGCAGTGTCCATGCGCCTAAGAAGGGCTCATGCGCTTGCATAGTTGTAAAGCGCCCAAACTATTTTATTTAGAAAATTTTATGCTCATGCGCCTGAAATGTTTAATTGTGCTTCACCTTGGACTTAGGGTTTTCTGATGGTTTTAAGAGGTAGATGGTTGAGATAGGTTCTGTTATTATGTGATGGTTTATGCTTGATGTATGCATGATGATGTGATGAGGTTTATGATATGTGTGTGTGATGTGTTATCTTTCTTCATTAAATGGTTTTCAAAACATATGTATTATGTTATGTAGTATGTTATATATTTTGTTATGACTTTACATTATATGATGTATGAACAAATGAACATAAAGTATTATGTAATCAAGTGAAAGATAATAATAATGAAAAGTGGAACGTAATGAATGAATGAAAAGGCTTGCACGCAAACGAAGGGCGGTACATGACCACGTTGTCGTTAGCTCAACTGTGTGCGGTTTAGCTAACCCGAAGGATGCACACAGGGAGTCTATCCTTGATATAGACTCGAAGGGAGTCTATTATTGGCTCAAAGAGAGTTCAATTATTGAGATTGACTCGAAGGGAGTCTATTATTGACTTGAAGGGAGTTCAATCCTTGAGATTGACTCGAAGGGGACTCCTTGTTGCGTACCCTTGTACTGTCTTTGGTAGGGGACGGCGGCATTGCATGTGATGGGAACCATATGATAATGTGAAATAATAACAAAGGAAAGAAGGAATGAAGGAATGAATGAATAAACGAACGATGATGAAGATAATAATAATTATTATCAATGTGTACGTATGATGTATGACCACGAACGAATGTAAAGTTTTGGTTTCAAAGGAAGCAAAAGTATTTTTATTATAAAACTAGAACTCACTCAGTGTCACTGACTTTTTGTATGCATGATAGTTGGTAGATATTTTATTGATGCTGAGGAGTTGCAGGTATGGATGCATAAGCTACTGGGAGCGTTTTGAGGCTGGCATCCATATTTTGACATGTTATTGTATTTTGATATGTAAATGAATGAAGTAATATAGTGAAATGACATGTTTTAAATTTATTTATGAAAGAATTTAAATTCGGCTGCAAAAGTAATGTATGTTTTTTAAATGTTTTATGAGCGATGAATATCCAACTGTAGGCGTCCCGCGAACGGGACCTTACAAGTTGGTATCAGAGCCAAAGTTTAAGACAATTGGGTAAATATTTTCAAAAACCTAATCTTAAACTGAGAATGGGACTAAAGGAAGGGGATACCAGTCCTAGTAGCTACGTGACTGCAGGTAAAGGTTTTATGTAAACATTTTATATAAGTTAATGTTAACCGGTATTATGTGCACATGTTATGTGGCTTGTTTGCTTTTGGGTGGATTTAGATACCGATGTAGTTAGGATAGGAAATGCTTAGGGAATGAAGAGTAAAGTAAGTGGCTAATCATAACTAGCCACTATAATTAGGGACTTACTATACTTGACATAATCCGAGATATTACCTTGATTGACCGTGTTGGTGTTTGAATCTTGTAGTGTTTGTAGATGGCTAGTGGTAGTTCTTCGAATGCTTCCTAAGGTGGAGTGTGTGGTGGACGTGGTGCTAGAACAGGTGCCACAAGGATAGGGGTTAGGGCTGCTAAAACAGCCCCTGTAGATCACGAGATTCATCAGCACGAGGGCGTCGATAAGAGCACCAATATGAGGGCCTCAGTGAAGGAGGCGGTGGTTGAGAAGGTTCATCAGGTCATTCAGACGATTATGCCGTCTGTAGTGATCGAAGTTATTCGTGTTATGAGGGAAGACGAGAAAAGAAGAAGGAAGGGGAGAGGAGAACCGCACGGTGAGGGGGTGAAGCTGGAGGTTCTAAGGATATAGAGCAACCAGACACTGATGTGGTTGTCTCCAGTGATGATGAGAAGGAAGCTGTGCATGAAACTACATGGGGCTATAATTACGGGGTATTTTAAAGGTGAATCTCACACCCCGAAAATCGCAGCGGAATCTCGCGTGAGGTGGCGGTAACGGAAGTTGGAGTTATTACAACGGCCGCGGTCAAACGTATATATTTTTAAAGGTTGACTTATAAACACGTGACAGAAAAAACCAAATTTATTATATTATGAAGTTTTGTTCACAAAACTATAGATTATCAGAGTCCAAAGCATAGTCAACACAAACATTTGATTCTTCCAAAGACTAATTCCATCATTCCCATACAAGCATACCTATAACCCTAAAAAGCATGAAAATACTACTCAACATAACGTTGGTGAGCGTTCGGGTTTTTATAAATTCATCAAGTAAATCAGTTTTATCAAATCCGTTATGATGTAGCGAGATAATATACTTAACATAGACTAGCTAGGTACTATGATCAATTCGGGTCATAAGTCCATAATCAAGCCAAGAAACACGTTGTTGCCCCATAACTATCCAGACATATAAATTCCCTCGCTTTTTCCTGACGAGTGCGACTAGTGCGAGAGCGGGCCCTTCTAACCCGATAGATCTACCAATATACTCTGTGGCCCTACCCCCGAGGTTAATGATTATGAGGGATTTCGAGCACAATAGTATTCTCCGATACTATTGCCTCACCTTATACCGTCATACATATATTATACTCGTCATCCATCATATATATAAAAACAATTTATTATCATACACGCCTTTCCCCCAAAACAATTTAAAGAGTAAATTACGCTTTTCGTCCCTGTGGTTTGGTGGTTATAACGTTTTTCATCCAATAGTTTAAAAACGCCCGATTTAACCAATGTGGTTTAAATTCTGTCACAATCAGATCCACTTTTGTAACGCCGTCCACTGTGGCCGTTAGTCAACCCACATGTGCCCCTCACGTGAGGGGCATTTTAGTCTTTTTATGTCAACTATCTTACTCCCTTCCATCTCCTTCCATATATTTAAATAATCAACTCCCTCTCTCTCCTAAAACTTTAATCCATTTCACATCTTCTTCCTTTCTTTCTCTCTGGTACATCAAGAACCATGGACAAGCAGAAAGTGGTTATGTGTTGTTGTTGTTCTCCAACCTATATTCGCATGTCATGGACATCAGCAAACCCTGGTCGTCGTTTCTACTGTTGTGCAAGCAAGGTAGGTCAATTCTAGGTCAATTCTTCACACTAACCTAGTTCTAGGTCAAATCTACTATTGTGCTTATGCTTTTGGCGTAATTTTTCAGGGATCAAGTTGTGGATTTGTTGCATGGAAGGATCCTCCAATGTGTCTAAGAGCAGCTGAAATCATACCTGGACTTTTGAAAAACATGAACAAGCAGGAAGAAATTGCAAAAAGTAATGCCAGTGAAATTAGGAAACTAAAAGTTGTTTTAGTTGTTAGTTGGGTGTTGTTCATCATGTATTTTGTTTTCTAAATGAACTAAAAGCTTGTAAAGGTCATTAATTTCCTATGTACTGGCTTATTTGGGCAATATAATGAATCCTTCATTTAGTAAACCATATTGTTCATTACATAATGCATTTACAATAGTTTTAATCAACATCACCATGACCATTATTCTTGTAAACAACAAAACCATTACCATAAACTGCAGTACCCAAAATACATCATTGTTCATTACAAACATAAGTCTACCATAACCACAACAGACAATAAATACAACCATTTTAAACCATTACAAACATAAAAGTGTACCATGTTCATAAAAGTCAACCATTTCACCCAAAATAGATTACCACAGAAACCACAAAATACCACAGAAACCAAAAAATAACCAGTTTAAACATTCAAGTAGCTGCATGTGAAGAAGGCTGACCATCATCTCCTTGTCCCTTGCATGACCTTGAGTTTAAACAACCAGTTTAAACAACCAGTTTTTCTTTGGCCTCCCTACTTGTGTATGATGTTTTGGTGCAGTCAGCTTTGTTGGGCAAGAAGAGGGTGTCCACATATGTCTTCCATTAATTGGGTCAACTGTGTTTGCATATACCTTCTTCCAGGTGTCTAACCATTACACCTTAGACACCCAGTTCTCTGGAATACCAACCTCCATTCCACTCTGTGCCATATTCCATATCACTGCAACTGCATGCTTACATGGCATGGCAGTTAGCTCCCACTTCCTGCATGAACAACTTTTTTCATCAACATTGACCACACATTGATCCTGTGCAGGCCCACTTACCTGATATTTGCTGATACCATTCCAGATTACTATGTATTTTACAGCCTCTGCCTTGATTGCTTCAAACAATTTTGTTGCATTTGGAGTCAAAGGCCCATCACACTTTGCTATTACCTTATGCACAGCCACTATCCTTCTCATTAAATACTCCCTGATGAACTCTAAACATGTAATAACAGGTTTGTCCCTACCCCCTACTAGCTGCCTATTAAATACTTCACATATATTATTTAAAAGAACATCACTAGTTGACCTTCCTGCATAAGTTTAATAAGGATTATTAGCATTGTTATTAGTGAAACAATTAAGATAATGCAGTGTTATTTGCATTGTTATTAAATAAGGTAAAGAGTAAAATACCACTGAAATGGGATCTAGACCAATGCTTTGTTGGTATTTGCATTGTTATGATTTGTAATATGCAGTTTCCAAGGACAGGTAGGGGTCATTAAAGGTTTCTTCTTTTTAGGTGTCCTAACTTCCTTGTTTGACCCACCAACATTAGAATCTTTGGATCCACTTGCCTCTTATGAATTTACATCCTTGCCCTCACTTGATGCACCTCCTGCTAATGAAGGATTTAACCCCTCACACACCACACGATATCTACTTTTGTCATTTCTTACAACCTTCAGTTGTCTTCTACTAGAAATAGCATAGTTCAAAACCGACTGCTTTACCTCATCCGTATTTGCAAATGTTTGCCCAACATAGAAAATTTCATCACCTAAGTGGATCTCTTTACTCTTTTTTCCTATATTTTCTCAATGCTCTTTTCAAGGGAGGTTCATTGTCATCTTCATCACTTAGGCTATCAAAATCATCCAAGTCCACTTTAATGTTTTCTTCAATGTCTTCACTCTCCTGCCCCAAAGATTCTTCATCCCTAATATCATTGTCAACAAATGCTCTATATTACTCCATGTCTACTCCAACATCATTAATTATATTGTCTGTGTCTACTATATAATCTGAATCCTCACTTTCAATACCTTCACTATCATCCTCAAATAGGTCCTCATCTCCTATTGGATGTTCATCTTGAATGACGGGTTTGTTAGAACATAAAATCAAGTTTAACCACTTAAACTTTCTGAAAAATGCAGCGGAGTTATAACTTATTAAAACCCATTTTATAAGCTGAAAATGATGTTCTTTAGTGACCATTTAAGGTGGAAAAACAAACCCAAACATAAGGATCATTTATGTGGATTAAACAAGCTATGAACATACACAAATGTACATAAAATCACAGCTTGAATAAGCTGTGATATCTACCTTCTTCCAGCAGCAAAAGTCGACCAAAAGAAGTGCTTTAGATGCTTGAAATCGGCCAAGAATCCAATGGAGGACTCCTCAAGATTTGTATACCCCAAGCCTTGATCAAACACCACTCTTGCTAGGTATAGATACACCAAGATCAACACAAAATTGCTTTAAAAACTCCAAAGAAAATGCTGCTGGCCGTGAGCTTTCTTGAGAGAGAGAATAGAGTGTGTTTTGCATGCATTAGAGAATAATGGCTGGTCCAAGAGTTCTTTCAAGACCCCTTAATTGTGTATTGTCTTTTCAAGGTGGTGGTCCAATAGGAATTAAGGGGGGGGGCGAAATTGTGTTTGAAAAGGGTTCCCCCCTTTTTATTTAACACATTACATATGTTGCAAAATGGTCTTGTTGTTTGAACTCTTAGTATATGTATACAACTAACCATTTAATTGTATAACATATATAATGCCATTATTAATTTGTAATGTCATCTAATTAATATAAATAACATTACAAATAATATCATTGAACAAAATATCCTAATAAATTGTTCCATCTCATATGCAACTTGTTTAGAAAACCCATTTTCTAAATTGGTGTTAATATTTTATTGCATGATCATATCATCAATTAAATATTAATTGGTGTTTGCTAAGCTTGTTATTGGGTATAACCCGACTTGGATCATAACGTACTAACCACATCAATATTCTAAGTGTCTTGGGCACATAGAATCCTACAATCTCCCACTTGCCCAAGATTCATAGAATATTGATGCAAGCAGTAAATACCGCCTAACAACGGTTTACTACCCTTAATACGCATGACTTATAGCCATTCAATAACGTCATCCCTTTCAAGTACCCTACTTGAAATGATTTAGGTGAATCGATCATCTATCCTTTTGTTTCAGATGTCATGATAAATCCAAGGACACGGAATGATCATTCCTTGTTGATTTAACTTAATCAGGCCTTAGACATCTAACTCTCAACGAATAAGAGGAACAAATTCCATCTTGACTACATACGTTTCTCACAAACACCTCGTGTTATACCTGAACATACCCTTATGTACTGTCCACTATTTCAGGACAGTGAAGAATTAGCTCAAGGTATTATACTTGGTGAATATCAAAACCCAATATGTATCTCAGGTCAGAGGATACCAAATGATATTCGCCTTTACTCAAATTTACTTATGATCAATCAATAAGATTCCATGTAGTAAAATTTGAGATGCGGGTTAGTCCAATATTTGTATCCCACAAATATCTATGAACCTTGGTAGCAACCCATTGCTCTATATTCATCCTTATGAATATCAACCAATCCAAGTTCATAATAGTCTTACCTTCAAACTTGCTCCCACAAGTTTGAACTACTACGGACATTTAGAGTAAACGATTTACTCATGGATAAAACATGCTAAATTGGAACATTATTTGAAACAATATAACCAAATAATTTCATTCAAATAATAAAGAGTCCCACATATCCAAATACAAAATTTTACAGATCAAATCCAATCACTAGAATATTGAAGTCCCATGGCACAAGTATGACCTTCATGCTTTGCCTTTTCAAGGAGCTTCGTGAGAGGATCCGCAATGTTTTGATCTGTGTGAACTTTGCGAATACATATCTTTCCCTTTTCAACTTCATCTCGTATGTAGTTGAATCTCCGCTCAATGTGCCTAGTCTTTTGATGAGCACGGGGTTCCTTGATTTGAGCAATCGCACCCTCGTTATCACAAAAGATCTCTAGGGGGTCCTGAATGGAAGGGACAACCCCTAGATCGGCAATGAATTTCTTCAACCATGCAGCTTCTTGAGCTGCCAATGAGGTGGCGACGTATTCTGATTCTGTAGTTGATAGAGCCACCACATTCTGCTTGGAGCTCTTCCAGGAAACCGCTCCTCCATTCAGAATGAAAATGTATCCCGATTGTGACCGAGAATCATCATGATCGGTTTGGAAACTCGCATCCGTGTAACCTTTTACAACGAGTTCCTCGTCACCAGATCCATAGATTAAGAACATATCTCTTGTCCTCCTTAGGTACTTAAGTATGTTCTTAACAGCCATCCAATGACTGTTTCCAGGATTCTGCTGGTAACGGCTTGTCATGCTTAAGGCGCATGACACGTCCGGTCGAGTGCATATCATTGCATACATGATGGATCCTATAGCAGATGCGTATGGGATTGCCTTCATGCTATCTTGCTCATCCTTTGAGCTTGGACATTGAGTCGTACTCAATATCGTTCCTCTTTGAATAGGTACTGTACCTTTCTTAGAGTTTTCCATCTTGAACCTTTTCAAGATCTTATCAATGTATGCACTTTGATTCAAACCAATCAACCGCCTTGATCTATCCCTATAGATCTTTATTCCCAGAATATAGGCGGCTTCACCAAGATCCTTAATGGAAAAACAACCTCCAAGCCAGGTTTTTACACCTTCCAAGGTTGGAATGTAATTTCCAAATAGTAGTATGTCATCAACATACAATACTAGGAAAGTTATTGTGCTCCCACTAGCCTTCTTATACACACAAGCCTCATCAGCGTTTTTGATGAAGCCAAATTTCTTTACTTCCTCATCAAAACGGTGATTCCAGCTTCTCGATGCTTGTTTCAATCCATAGATTGATTTCTTTAACTTGCATACTTTATTAGGATGTTTTGGATTGACAAAACCTTCAGGCTGAACCATATAGACATCTTCCTCAAGATATCCATTTAGGAAAGCGGTTTTGACATCCATTTGCCAAATCTCATAATCATAATGAGCAGCTATGGCAAACAATATCCTTATAGACTTTAGCATCGCAACAGGTGAGAAGGTTTCATCATAATCAACCCCTTGAGTTTGAGTGAAACCCTTTGCTACAAGTCTAGCTTTATATGTATCCAAGTTTCCATGCATATCGGTTTTCTTCTTGAAAACCCACTTACTTCCAACTACCTTGGAATTAAGAGGTGGTACAACAAGCTCCCAAACTTGATTGTCATACATGGATTGCATCTCAACGTTCATGGCTTCTAGCCATTTGTCACAATCCGAATTGGACATTGCATTATGGTATGTGGTTGGTTCATCTGAATCTACCACATAGCATCCATCCATGAAAAATCCATATCTTTCAGGTGGATTACTAGTTCTACCACTCCTGCGAACGTTTATGTGTATTGATCAACCCCTTGATCATCCTCAACATCCTCATGTTGAGTGCTAGTTTCAACCAAACGTGCATCGGGTTGTGGTTCTTGATCTTCCTCAAGGTCCACTGTTCTACTGCTAGCTCCTTCCATAAGGAACTTTGCTTCTAAGAACTCACCCTTTCTGGCAACAAACACCTTTTGTTCCAGTGGATCATAGAAATAATATCCCATAGAATCTCTAGGATATCCAACAAAAATACACTTGGTGGATCGGACTTCCAATTTGTTTGGGGTGGGAGTCTTAACATAAGCCTCACATCCCCAAACCCTTAAGTATGATAGGGATGGAACTCTTCCACGCCATATCTCAAAAGGTGTCCTTTCCACCTTTTTGGTTGGGGCCATATTTAGAATACGGGCCGCGGAGAGCAAAGCGAAACCCCAAAATGATAGAGGTAATGTGCTTCTAGCCATCATAGATCGGACCATATCCAATAAGGTTCGATTCCTCCTCTCAGACACACCATTATGTTGTGGTGTTCCAGGTGGAGTGAGTTGTGAGACAATCCCACAACTCCTAAGATGATCTTGAAAAGCATCACTTAGGTATTCACCTCCTCTATCGGTACGGAGAATTTTAACTGACTTATTGAGTTGATTTTCTACTTCATTCTTGAAGATTTTGAACATTTCAAAAGCTTCATCTTTGTGCCTTAATAAGTACACATACCCATAGCGACTATAGTCGTCGGTAAAGGTAATGAAGTATCTTTCACCATTCCTAGTCATTGGCTTAAAAGGACCACATACATCCGAATGTATGATTCCTAATAAATCTTTCGCCCTTTCGGTAGTTACATTAAAGGGTGCCTTAGTCATCTTTCCTTGTAAACAAGATTCACAAACATCAAATGAATCATATTCATTTGTTTTTAAAAGACCATTCTTTTGAAGTGTTTGTAAACGTTTCTTGTTTATATGACCAAGACGACATGTCAAAGATAGGTATCACTCAAGTCCAACTTGAGTTTCTTGGTGTTAGTTTGGTACAATGAACTATTTAAAGTATTTTCATGAACCAATTCATAAATACCGTTAATTGGAATAGCTTTAAAATAGAACATACCATTTAAAGAAACATGAATATCATTTTCAATAAAGGATAATACATAATCATAATGTCTTAATTGGGATACAGAAATAATGTTCCTAGTCAAACTAGGAGCATACAAAACATTCTTCAAAATAACTTCCAAACCACTTGGAAGTCTTAGGATGTAGTCCCCACGAGCTTCAACTAAGACTTTAGTTCCATTGCCCATGAAGAGGCTAACATCCCCTTTCTTGAAGTCCCTACTTCTTGTGAACCCCTGCAACAAATTGCAAATATGAGTTCCACATCCGGTATCCAATACCCATGTGTTTGAAGATGTAACATTAAGATCAATATGAATCATGTATATTGTACCTGAGGTCTGCCCGGCATCCCTCTTGGCTTTCAACTCTTGGAGATGGACAGGACAATTCCTTGCCCAATGTCCTATCTCCCCACACTTGAAGCATGGGTCATTAGTAGCAACCTTTTGCTTCTTCTCTTGTGGTTTGGGTGGTACCCTTACCACCCCTTTCCCCTTTCCCCATACGGGTCCCTTACCCTTGACAACCTTTGCCTTGGGTGCGGGATGAGGCCTCTTGTTGTTCCCACCTTTATTGATGGTGAGAACGGGTAAAACCCTTTTACCCATGGCCGCCTCGGCCGTTTTGAGCATTGAATGAAGCTCACCAATGCTTTTGTCCCATGCATTCATGTTGTAGTTCAACACGAATGTCTCGAACTTCTTGGTTAGGCCATTTAGGATCAAATCCGTGGCCAACTCCTTCGAGACGGGACAATTTAGCCTCTCGAGGCGGTCAATATGACTTTTCATCTTAAGTACATAAGATGAAACAGATTGGTTGTCGTCCATACGACATGCATGGAGTGCTCGAACCGTTTCGAAGCGCTCAACCCTTGCTTGCTGTTGGAACATTTCCTTCAGCTGGGCTATCATGTCGTAAGCTCCGTGATGTTCATACTCCTTTTGGAGATCCAGAGTCATGCTCGCTAGCATGAGACAAGACACTTGGACGGAGTCCTCAGTGTATTTCAGCCAATCGTTAAAGGCCTCCTCATCATCCTCGCTAGGTTGATCGGGGATAGGGTCGTCTAAAACATATGATCTTCTCTCTTGCTTGAGAACAATTCTCAAGTTTCGATACCAATCAATAAAGTTGTTATGATTTAGACGTTCCTTTTGGAGGATCGCTCGTAGTGATTGGTTTGACGTGGATGAGTTATCGTGATTTTCATTATTGGTGGTCATCTACAAAATTTAACAAAGATCAATTTTAGTATTTTCGATATTGCTAATTTTAATATTTAATGCCTTTTAAGGTCAATTCTATATTAAAATCTAGAACCCAACATTATATTTAAATTGTGGTTAGGTGACCTTTATCCCACTATTTAAATTAATAAGGTGGTCAACGATTGACGATTGCAACCATTTGCAACTTCTAGAGGTATGGGATCGACTTTAAACATCATATGCAAAGTCGGCATGTTAATCCCATCAACACCATTTGGAAACCATATTGTAGGTGATCCATTTAACATGGTTTGCAAATCAAGACATCCTACTTACACACACGTGTGAGTTTGCCAAAATGAGTGGTTAGGTGACCTTTATCCCACAAATTTTGCATTCTCACCTTAAGTCATAAGTTCCCTCAAAGTGGTTAGGTGACCTTTATCCCACTAAGAGTTCCCAAGTGACTTAAGTGTTGTGTAAAAGGACGGTGTTGATCTTGTTTGTTAAATGTTTAGAGGTTTCATAATTCTAGTTTAGAAAACTCTATGTACTTGTAATTGCATGCTTTCAAATACAAGGTAGCCTATGGTTCTTTGATTAAAACCTATTTTAATCTTTAAAATCATTAAATCATTTTAATAACCTTTTATTAACCTTTAAGAACCATCAATTTTCAGCTTGTTAAGTTTGTTAATGAGTTTGTTTTGAATATCCAAATATCAACCAAACAATCAAAACAACAAACAATCAACCAAGCATAAACATAAACAACCATGTGTACATATGTGCATAACCATAGATACTATTATGACCATACTTGTTTGCCATCACAAGTGTGGTCATTAGGTCTTTCCTAAGGGTTGAAACCAACACAAAATTGAGGTCATCATGGACTCCCACTTGAACTTGCATCCATATGCTTCAAGTTCCATGTCTTTGATGTCCATCTTTGGGTCTTGATCTTGTGCATCTTCCTTTTACAAAATTGTATCCTAATACATTTTTTTCTAATAAAAGAAATGCACCTAATCTATTAATTACAAACCCAAATGAATGAATATATACAACCCAAATAATAAACATAAAATTACAACCCAATTGAATGAATATATCCAACCATTCCAATCATCCAAAACATAAGGTCAAATCTAGGTTATGCACTATCATATGAACAATCACAATCATCATTCAATAACCAAAATAAACCCCATGAAACCCTAAATTTTCAGCCAACATAAACTGAAAATTTGGGTTTGTTTGTCCAAACAAACAACAATCAAACATATCATCCAATAAACATTTCTATCTTTCAAAGTTTAATCATAAGCATGATGATTTAACTTTGAAAGACTTGGGGTTTACAAAATCAGCCAAAATCAGCCTCTAATAGGTTGATTATAATCCATTAAAACCGATTTTAAGGAACTAGAACAAGCAAGTTATCCACATAACCGGCTCTTGATGCCATTGACGGGTTTGTTAGAACATAAAATCAAGTTTAACCACTTAAACTTTCTGAAAAATGCAGCGGAGTTATAACTTATTAAAACCCATTTTATAAGCTGAAAATGATGTTCTTTAGTGACCATTTAAGGTGGAAAAACAAACCCAAACATAAGGATCATTTATGTGGATTAAACAAGCTATGAACATACACAAATGTACATAAAATCACAGCTTGAATAAGCTATGATATCTACCTTCTTCCAGCAGCAAAAGTCGACCAAAAGAAGTGCTTTAGATGCTTGAAATAGGCCAAGACTCCAATGGAGGACTCCTCAAGCTTTGTATACCCCAAGCCTTGATCAAACACCACTCTTGCTAGGTAGAGATACACCAAGATCAACACAAAATTGCTTCAAAAACTCCAAAGAAAATGCTGCTGGCCGTGAGCTTTCTTGAGAGAGAGAAGAGAGTGTGTTTTGCATGCATTAGAGAATAATGGCTGGTCCAAGAGTTCTTTCAAGACCCCTTAATTGTGTATTGTCTTTTCAAGGTGGTGGTCCAATAGGAATTAAGGGGGGGCGGCCGAAATTGTGTTTGAAAAGGGTTCCCCCCTTTTTATTTAACACATTACATATGTTGCAAAATGGTCTTGTTGTTTGAACTCTTAGTATATGTATACAACTAACCATTTAATTGTATAACATATATAATGCCATTATTAATTTGTAATGTCATCTAATTAATATAAATAACATTATAAATAATATCATTGAACAAAATATCCTAATAAATTGTTCCATCTCATATGCAACTTGTTTAGAAAACCCATTTTCTAAATTGGTGTTAATATTTTATTGCATGATCATATCATCAATTAAATATTAATTGGTGTTTGCTAAGCTTGTTATTGGGTATAACCCGACTTGGATCATAACGTACTAACCACATCAATATTCTAAGTGTCTTGGGCACATAGAATCCTACATTGAAGGCCACCATGCTCTACATTCTCAAACTGAAACACATCATCCATAGTAACAGATTGTAAAGTTTTGCTCAAAACTGTTTGTTCGCCCATCCTTTTTGATAAAAACGCTTTTCCAAAATATTTGAAGATGTTTTCTAAGAATCTATTTTGCTTTTGAAAAGGGTTATCATTTTATAACATAGTTTCTTAATAAATCTATTATCGTGAATACCTATAATTGCTAGTATCTAATACGATTTATTTTATTTCTAACTCTCCTTATATTTCTCATAGGGACTACTTTGATTTAAACAATTTAATTAGTTGATGGGTTTTCTTAACTAATTACTTATGGTCTTTTATACAAGATTAAATTATCATTTTTGTTCCAAAATATTATATTTTCCTTTAAAATAATCTAAAGATATATTAATAAATATATTACTTTTCATTCACTTTTGGTTAAATGATAATATATATATATATATATATATATATATATATTACTAATTTGAGGAGTTTTACTATAGATGACTTATATTTTCTTCCATTTATCTTTAAAATACCATTTATTTCTGAAAATTAATATTTATTTTGTAACAAACATTTAAGGATGTTTATCAATCTTCGTACTTATATAAAGTTCCCTAGTCCCTTTTATTTATCTCGTTTTTTCACTTTATTAACGAGTCTTTCGTCATAGCCAATTTTTCTTAATCTCTATTTAACTTAGTCGTTTTTCCGAAGGTGTCGTATCCATTATTTCCTAATCTTTTATTACCATCCATGACTTAATCACCCAACATTTCTTACATTGTTATTAGTCCATATGTTTATGTTCTAATCAATTGTCCTTATAATCCATAATTCTACAATCTCTTTAGTCCTAAACCTACACCAAAGTCATACATCCATACTACTACATTCTTATAATCCCAACATCAAGATATACTAATTTTCATCATCTAACAACCTATAATAACAATAATTTTCAGATTTAAACATCAAAATAAAACCCATTTTCATCAATAACCTCATTTTTCCAAATCATCAAGTGGGTGAACCAAATAGTCAAGATTTCAATCTTGATGATCCATGCAAGAACATAACATCGAATGATAATCTAAATGGTTATACCTCAAGTCTAAGACCTCGGTTTCTAGCGTTAGCTCATGATATTCACGACTCGATTTCACCTTTGAACCCTAAACCGGTTTTTGGCTTGAAAACCCTTCTTGGTTTTGACTCCAAAATGACAATGTGGGTCCTTAGAGTAGTGGTGGGGTGATTCCGAAGGTGGGGGGGTTGTGATGCTCACGGTGATAGAAGGAGGGAGGGGTCGGTGGTTTCATGGTGGTGAGGTGACGGGTGGGAGATGGTGGTTGATGATGAAGGTGACGGATGGTGGTACCGGTGGTGAATGGTGGTCGCGGTGGTGAATGGTGGTCGCGGTGGTGACGTCGAACGGTGATGATGGCGTCAGGTGACGATGGTGGTGTTCGGGCGATGGGGGTGATGGGTGAAGATGGTGTCGGGTGGTGATGGTGGTGGCTCCGGCGGTAGGCGACGGTGGTATGGCTTCGGTGGGGTGGTTTCGGTGGGGTGGTGGGAGTGTGGTGGTGGATGGTGGTTGATGGAGAGAAAGGGAGAGGGAGAAGGTGAAAAGTTTTGTGTGTTTGTTGGTGAATGTGAATTAGTGTGTGTATATGGGTATATATATGTGCTTGGGTTGGTGTGTTGTCTTGCGTGCAAGACAAGGAAATCCATACTCAAGATATTGCATGCTACAAATCATGATTATTATTATTATTATTATTATTATTATTATTTATTATTATTATTATTATTATTATTATTATTACTAATATTATTATTAAACATTTTGTCTCAATTGGGTTATCCGTCAACGGGTTTTACGTTAACATTGGTCAAATACTGATCATTGACTCTCATGGGTGTAATGTACTGTGTGACAATTCCAAATTCAATAAGATATTTCTTCTTAAGAAGAACATTGGTCAATTCTTATAGAGTCAAACGAGTCAACTAGGATAATAATTTAATGCTTAAAATTCGAATAATCGAGTTGGCGTTGACCTGATTTTGCCGAGTTGTTAAAGTCTCCCCCTGTTTAAAAAATTTCGTCCTGAAATTTACGTTGTGGGGCCTCTATTAGGCTGAGTCTTAAAAAGGTGGGGATACTTTTGTTGCATTTGATCTTCGCGTTCCCATGTAAATTCAGGTCCTCTCTTCGAACTCCATCTTATTTTGACTAGTTTTATTCGACTTCGTCTGAGTTTCTGAACCTTCCAATCCAAAACTTCAATTGGTTCTTCGATGAAATGAAGTTTGTCGTCAATGCAAACTTCCTCCGGTGGAATAATTAGTGATTCATCTGACATGCACTTCTTAAGATTGGATACGTGGAACACATTTCTGAGTTCATGTGACAAGTTAAGACGGTATGCAACTGGTCCAATACGTTCGGTTATCTCAAACGGCCCAATGAATCAGGGATTGAGTTTTCCTCGTTTACCAAATCTTACTATGCCTTTCCGGTGATACTTTTAGAAATACTTTATCACTAATTTGAAATTCTAGCGGTTTTCTTCGATTATCCGCATAGCTCTTTTGTCTGCTTCTTGCCGCTTCTAGTCTTCTTTTGATTTGCCTAATCTTGTCAGTTGTTTCTTGAATGATTTTGGGCCCGGTTAATTGCCTTTCGCCAATTTCCGCCCAACATAAGGGTGAACGACATTTTCTCCCATACAATGCTTCGAACGGGGCAGCCTTAATACTGGTGTGATAACTGTTATTGTATGAGAACTCGACTAGTGGTAAGTGAGTATCCCAGTTTCCACCAAAATCTATCACACAGGCTCTCAATAAATCCTCTAATGTTTTAATGGTCCTTTCACTTTGACCGTCTGTCTGAGGGTGATAGGCTGTACTCATGTCTAAACGAGTACCCATGGCTTTATGCAAGGTTTGCCAAAATCTCGAGGTAAATCGACTATCCCTATCGGAGATAATTGATGTTGGTACTCCATGACGAGATACCACCTCTTTGATATACAAATTGGCCAGTTTATTAATTCCATACGTCTCTTTGATAGGTAAGAAGTGTGCAGATTTTGTTAAATGATTGATTATTACCAAAATAGCATCATAGCCGTTTAACGTTCTGGGTAATTTCGTTACAAAATCCATAGCGATACACTCCTATTTCCATGCTGGGATCGCAAGCTGCTGCAAGAGTCCAGATGGCTTTTGGTATTCTGCCTTTACTTTGGAGCAGGTCATACATTTGCTTACGTATGAAGCTATATCTCCTTTCATATTAGGCCACCAATACAACTCTTTTATATCATGATACATCTTGTCCGATCTGGGGTGGATTGAGTATCTTGATTTGTGTGCTTCGTCCAAAATCTTCCTGCGTAAGTCTCCATGCTTTGGAATCCATACTCTGTTTGCAAACCGCATCAGGTTATTGGAGTTAGGTGTTAACTCTCTGACCATTCCTTTCAGATCCTCATTCACCAAATTGTCGTCTTTCAATGCCTCCATTTGTGCATCACGTATCTGAGTTAAGAGATCTGAGTATATGGTTAACTCTAAAGCTCTTACACGTAAAGGCTTTTCTTTTTCTTTCCTGCTGAGAGCGTCTGCAACCACGTTACCCTTGCCTGGGTGATATCTATTATCACAGTCATAATCATTCAATAGTTCGACCCATCATCATTGCCTCATGTTCAGCTCTTTCTAGTCGAAGATATGCTGTAAACTCTTATGATCTGTGTACACAACACACTTGGTTCTATAGAGATAGTGTCCAGATTTTCAGGGCGAAAATTACTGCTCCTAATTTGAGATCTAGGGTTGTGTAATTCTTTTCATGCATTTTTAGTTGTCTTGATGCATAGGTAATGACTTTGTCTCTTTGCATCAACACACATCCCAGACCTAAACGCGAAGCGTCACAGTATACTACAAACCCGTCGGTTCCATCCGGGAGTGATAGAATAGGTGCACTACACAGTTTTCGCTTTAGCACTTGAAAAGCTTCTTCTTAGTCAGCGCTCCACTCGTATCTTCGATCCTTACGAGTCAGTAGAGTCAGTGGTTGTGATATCTTTGAAAAATTTTCAATGAATCTACGATAGTAGCCGGCCAACCTTAGGAATTGACGTACTTCTATTGGTGATTTTGGTGCTTCCCAATTCTTGATTGCTTCGATTTTTGTCGGGTCGACATGTATACCTTTTTTGTTGATAACATGCCCAAGAAATCGGACTTCTCGAAGCCAGGATTCACACTTGGAGAATTTTGCATACAACTTCTCATCTCTTAGTATACTTAAGATAAGTCGAAGATGTTTCTCATGTTCTTCCATGGATTGTGAATATATTAGAATATCGTCGATGAATACTATCACAAATTTATCCAGGTAAGGTTTACAAACCCTATTCATGAGATCCATGAACACAGCCGGTGCGTTTGTCAGACCAAATGGCATTACCAGAAATTCGTAATGACCGTAGCGCGTTCGAAAGGCTATTTTTGGAACATCTTCTTCTGTTATTAGTAACTGGTGATATCCAGATCGCAAATCGATTTTTGAATAATAGCAGGACCCTTGTAGTTGATCGAACAGATCGTCAATCCTTGGTAATGGGTACTGATTCTTGATGGTAAGTTTATTCAACTCTCGATAATCGATGCACATCCTAAAAGATCCGTCCTTCTTCTTAACAAACAGGACCGGTGCTCCCCAAGGAGAAAAGCTCGGTCGAATAAATCCCTTATCGGATAATTCCTGTAGTTGCTTTGACAGTTCTTGCATCTCAGATGGTGCTAACCGATACGGTGATCGGGCTACCGGTGCAGCTCCAGGCACTAGATCAATTTGAAACTTAATCTGCCTCTCTAGAGGTAATCCCGGTAAATCTTCGGGAAATACATCTGGGTATTCCCGCACAATTGGAATATCTTCAATCTTCCGCTCTTCATTCTTTGCGTCTACAACTTTCACCAAGAAAGCTGGATGTCCCTTACTTAGATATCCATAAGCTTTCATAACGTTAACAATTTTTAAGGAAGGCTTTCCTTTGTCTCCTTGGATTATCAAAACTTCATTGTCAAGTGTTGGTATGCGTATAATCTTTTCATAGCATACTACTTCAGCACGGTTTCGAGAAAGCCAATCCATTCTAATGACTACGTCGAAACTTCCAAGCTTGAAAGGTAATAAATCGATGCTAAAGGGGCGGTCGTTTAGTTGTATGGTGCAATTCTTAATCACTTCATTTGACTCGATTTCTTTCCATTAGCTAGTCCAATGATGTATTTCTTATTTAACTTACAAGGCCTTACTCCTAATGATGGCTCAAACTCAATTGGCTCCTGACGCGCTTCCCTAGCATTCTTTTCAAATGCTCTTCCTCTAGCCTGGGTTTCACTCAATTTAGGGCAATTCTTCCTAAAATGTCCCATAATCCCACATTCAAAAAAAGTGAGTCCACTTCCCGTTCCTTTAACGTCAGGTTTGGTTCGGCAATTCCGTCCCAAGTGTCCAAACTTGTGGCAACGAGTGCAAACCTTGCATTCGCCGCCGTGGGGGTATCCACATCGGTTTCATTTCCCCTGTTATTCTTGGTTTTGTCTACTGTTGTTAGTAGTTGCAACATAAACTCGTTCAGTCCTTGGATTAAAACCTTTCTTGATGTTCGTTTGTTTTCTGGTACTTCCAGTCCACTTCCTCTTCCCACCAAATGACCTTCTCTCAAACCTGTCGATTCTCCTTTCCATTTCCATCATCCTTCTTCCAAGGTTGTCTTTCCTGATCAGCGTTCCACTACGTACCGCATCATCAGTCAGTGATTGAGCAATAGCAATAGCACTCTGAATGGTGGTAGGGTTTGAGGCTGTAACGTTGCTTCTGATTTTACGGCGATAATCCCCAATTATACCTCTCGATTCTGACATATTCCGGTGTGACCATTCATGGTACTAGTCTGGCTAGGTCATTGAGTCTGGATGTGTAAGCTCGTATCTCAGCACCCTCCATCGTAAGATTCCAGAATTCTGTCTCAATTTTCTGCTACTGATTTCGAGGACAATATTCACGAAGCATCATCTCCTTCAGCTGTTCCCAAGTGAGCTCATAAGCATTGGTGTCTCCCAAGATTTGGCGTTGAGAATTCCACCAAGACAGTGCTACGTCCTGAAATGAACAGGCTGCATACTTAACCTTCTGATCATTGGAACAGTTGCTTATAGCTATAACAGCTTCCATCTTTTCTATCCAACGAATGATATCTAGCGGTCCTTCAGCTCTCGTAAACGTTCTTGGATTGTATCCCTGGAATGTTTTATAGGAACACCCTTGAGGTTGTATACCAGATGAACTGCCTGGGTTTCCATTTTGTCCTGAACCGTTGTTCGTGCCGACACCTGAACCAATGTTGGAGCCATTTCCCAATCCATTGCCAGTTGTTCCATTTCCTCCTCTTGATCCTGCTGCTATGTTAGTATCGTGTTGCTCCAAGGCTGTTTTGACATGTTGTGCTATTACTTGGGCTAGTTCTTCTATGGTATTTGGTAGATTAGGGTTTCCGTTTGATGACGTGTTTCGAGTTCTAGGTGGCATATCTAACTTTTTGTTGTACAGGTAGGGTAAGAATGGGGTTTAGTTGTCATTTAAACCTTTGAGATTTATAGTGATTTTTTTTAACTCATTACACAAATCACGAATATAATGTTATCTTCATAATTCAAAAGTCAAAATTTTCATAATATAATCATCGTAATTTCAAAATAACATGTTCGTTCGTTCCAACATAAGTGTCTAAGTCAATGATCAATTCAGCCACCAAAAGACAATTAAGTTCACAACCATCACATCATAATCAACAAAAGTCTTAAGTTTCAATCATAAACAATACCAGAACTAATCCTTAACCTAAAAATGGTGCTCCACTACCCATATGCATCAGGTAAGAGATCATCATCATGCAGAATGTAGTTGTCGCCGTCGCCACATCAGCTCGTTCTCCCATCACTACCATCTGTTGTTGCGCCAATCCTAGTGATGCTTCAGCGATCTCTACTCTTCCTCCTATCTCAATCATCTGTTGTTGTGCCACCACTAGTGCTTCCTCAGCCTCTTCTGCCCTCTGCTCTGTTAGAGTCAATCGGTTCCTAGTCTCTGAAAGACTAGCCTCCAGATCCGACACTCTGAAGTGGATCTGACTCAACACACTCTCGTCTAACACTCTCTCCTCCTCAATGATCATCAATCTTCCATCCATAGCCTGGCCTACCTCATCATGAACCCTCATCTTCTTCCTTATCCCCAGTAACTCCTTCTCGTACCTAACACATTGAGTTGTCAAGGTAGCCATTACTCGCTCAATGGGCTCATCACCCATAGTGATCCCACGAGAAGCAGTGGATGACTCCCCAACCTCAAATGTAGAAGGGATCTCATCTCTCGAAGCCCATCATCTCATAGCATCCATGATCCATCCCCATTGATCGTCCAAAAGTCTGGCCCGTTTAGGCATAGGTGCTCCCTCCGTACTCGCCTCAGTATCAGCTACTTTCTTCTTATCCCTGCGCTTCCTTCGCTCGTACACCAATCGAATCTTCGGTGGATGTTGCATGGGGGGAATAGGTGCGACAGGGGTCATATCTGTCAGAGTCTCACTCTCTGGAACCAAATCAACTGGCTCCTCAGTAATCGGCTCAAGAATGGCTGTGACTGGTGCGGGACTCTCATCTTCAGATTCGGATATCCATTCGTTCCCTGAGTTTTCCATGCCCGGGTAGAAGGTAGCTGCGAAGTAAGGCTGGGTAGGGTAGTACCATGGCATAGTAGAAATGGGTTCTGTTGGGCCCTTGGCACTGCTGGTATCGTCAGGTAGCCTCTCTTTCTTTACATGATCAGTCATCTACAGAAGAATAATACACCTGCACTTATTAATCTAATTATAATATACTAACTTAATCTATACTAACAGAATAATTAGATTCTCAGTACTAGGTCTAATCTAATGTTGGTCTCACGCCTTAACCTAGCGTAATACCTTATGGAATGATAGTGTCCTTGGAATATCTAAAACTTTTTAAAGGTTATAGTCTAGATTTTTTTCCGTTTTAGAAAACTTTCTAGTTCACCATAACCGTTGGCTCTGATACCAACTTCTGTCACACCCTGAAAATCGCAACGGAAGGTCACGTGACGTGGCAGTAACGAAAGTTGGAGTTATTACAACAGTCGCGGTCAAACGTATATATTTTTAAAGGTTGACTTATAAACACGTGACAGAAATAACCAAATTTATTACATTATGAAGTTTTGTTCACAAAACTATAGATTATCAGAATTCAAAGCATAGTCAACACAAATGTTTGATCCTTCCAAAGACTAATTCCATCATTCCCATACAAGCATACTTATAACCCTGAAAAGCATGAAAATACTAGTCAACAAAAAGTTGGTGAGCGTTCGGGTTTTTATAAATTCATCAAGTAAATCAGTTTTATCAAATCCGTTATGACGTAGCGAGATAATATACTTAACATAGACTAGCTAGGTACTATGATCAATTCGGGTCATAAGTCCATAATCAAGCCAAGAAACACGTCGTTGCCCCACAACTATCCAGACATATAAATTCCCTCGCTTTTTCCTGACCAGTGTGACTGGTCATGAGAGCGGGCCCTTCTAACCTGATAGATCTATCAATATACTATGTGACCCCACCCCGAGGTTAATGATTATGAGGGGATTTCAAGCACAATAGTATTCTCTGATACTATTGCCTCACCTTATACCATCATACATATTATACTCGTCATCCATCATATATATAAAACAGTTTATTATCATACATGCCTTTCCCCCAAAATAATTTAATAAACTTTATTTAAAATGGGGCCGAAGTACTCACCTTTGCTGATTTCAATCTCTGGTTTTTATGCGTCTCGCACCGGTTTAATCACGACCTAGACGTGAAAGAATTTCTTTTAACAGATTGCAAAGTTTTGCTCAAACTATTTGTTCACCCAACCTTTTTCATAAAAACACTTTTCAAAAATATTTGAAGATGTTTTCTAAGAATCTATTTTGCTTTTGAAAAGGGTTATCATTTTATAACACAGTTTCTTAATAAACCTATTATCGTGAATACCTATACTTGCTAGTATCTAACACGATTTATTTTATTTCTAACTCTCCTTATATTTCTCATAGGGACTACTTTGATTTAAACAATTTAATTAGTTGATGGGTTTCCTTAACTAATTACTTATGGTCTTTTATACAAGATTAAATTATTATTTTTGTTCCAAATATTATATTTTTCTTTAAAATAATCTAAAGATATATTAATAAATATAATACTTTTCATTCATTTTTTGGTTAAATGATAATATATATATATATATATATATATATATTACTAATTTTAGGAGTTTTACTATAGATGACTTATATTTTCTTTCTTTTATCTTTAAAATACCATTTATTTCTGAAAATTAATATTTATTTTGTAACAAACGTTTAAGGACATTTATCAATCGTCGTACTTATATAAAGTTCCCTAGTCCCTTTTGTTTATCTCGTTTTTCCACTTTATTCACGAGTCTTTCGTCACAGCCAATTTTTCTTCATCTCTATTTAACTTAGTCGTTTTTTCGAAGGTGTGGTATCCATTATTTCCTAATCTTTTATTACCATCCATGACTTAATCACCCAACATTTCTTACATTGTTTTTAGTCCATTTGTTTATGTTCTAATCAATTGTCCTTATAATCCATAATTCTACAATCCCTTTAGTCCTAAACCTACACCAAAGTCATACATCCATACTATTACATTCTTATAATCTCAACATCTAGATATACTATTTTCATTATCTAACAACCTATAATAACAATAATTTTCAGATTTAAACATCAAAATAAAACCCATTTTCATCAATAAACTCATTTTTCCAAAATCATCAAGTGGGTGAACCAAATAGTCAAGATTTCAATCTTGATGACCCATGCAAGAACATAACATGAATGATAATCTAAATGGTTATACCTCGAGTCTAAGACCTCGCTTTCTAGCGTTAGCTCACGATGTTCATGACTCGATTTCAACTTTGAACCCTAAACCGGTTTTTGGCTTGAAAACCCTTCTTGGTTTTGACTCCAAAATGACAATGTGGGTCCTTAGAGTAGTGGTGGGGTGATTCCGAAGATAAGGGGGTTATGATGCTCACGGCGACGATCGAAGGAGGGGGATTGGTGGTTTGATGGTGGTGAGGTGACGGGTGGGAAATGGTGGTTGATGATGAAGGTGACTGATGGTGGTAGCGGTGGTGAATGGTGGTCGTGGTGGTGAATGGTGGTCGCGATGGTGAATGGTGGTCGCGGTGGTGACGTCGGACGGTGGTGAGGGCGTCGGGTGACGATGGTGGTGTTCGGGCGATGGGGGTGACGGGTGAAGATGGTGTCGGGTGGTGATGGTGGTGGCTCCGGCGGTAGGCGACGGTGGTGTGGCTTCGGTGGGGTGGTTTCGGTGGGGTGGTGGGAGTGTGGTGGTGGATGGTGGCCGATGGAGAGAAAGGGAGAAGGAGAAGGTGAAAAGTTTTGTGTGTGTATTGGTGAATGTGAATTAGTGTGTATGTGGGTATATATATGTGCTTGGGTTGGTGTGTTGTCTTGCATGCAAGACAAGGAAATCCATACTCAAGATATTGCATGCTACAAATCATGATTATTATTATTATTATTATTATTATTCTTATTATTAAACATTTTGTCTCATTTGATTTATCCGTCAACAGGTTTTACATTAACATTGGTCAAATACTGGTCATTGACTCTCATGGGTGTAATGTACTGTGTGACAATTCCAAATTCAGCAAGATATTTCTTCTTAACAAGAACATTGGTCAATTCATAGAGAGTCAAACGAGTCAAATAGGGTAATAATTTAATGCTTAAAATTCAAAGAATCGAGTTGGCGTTGAACTGATTTTGTTGGGTTGTTAAAGTGAAGGCCCCCAACCTTCGATAGGAATGGTAATGCTAATGTTGCTCACCGATGGATGAGGGAGATGGAGGCGGTACTTGATATTAGCGATTGTTGCGAGGATCAGAAGGTAATTTTGCTACCCACTCGTTTCTGGACTCGGCCTTATGCTGGTGGGATAACATTGTCCAGGCTAAAGGTACCAAGGCAATCGGGAGGATGGGGTGGAAGGAGCTGAAGAGGTTGGTAGTCGAGGAGTTTTGCCCTCATAGGGAGCTGGACAAAGTTGAGACAGAGTTCCTGCAATTGGAGGCGGGGACCATGACACACCAGCAATACACCACAAGGTTTAACAAGATGGAAAGGCTGGTGCCAGATCAGTTGACGCATGTGTCACGAAAGATTAAGAGGTATATTCAAGGTCTACCAGCAGATATCCGCAGGCATCTTGTCACTGTCTTTCCAGGCATGTTTAGGTCGGTGGTTGATTTAGCGGGGAGGTTTACGACGAGCGAGAGGCGGTGGCGATAACGGACAAAGTGGAGGAGCGGGATTATGTTAGGAATAGGAGTGGAAGGCGAGATGATGATGGTAGATTTGAGGCTGGTGGTAAGAAGGTGAGGATAGATGATCGAAGGATGATAATCAAGGAAGTGAGGGCATGTGAGAAATGTGGGAAGGAGCATGCGGGGGAATGCAAGCGAGGATCGAATCTCTGATTTCAGGATGGGAAGGAGGGCCACCTGGCGAGGGATTGTCACGCGATGAGATGTTGCGGTGTAGTGAGATTAGACACAGGAGTAGAGACTGCAGGAAGCCAAAGGTTGACAGCTCCAGGGCAAAGCAAGGGATTCAGAATGAGGAGAACAGAGGATGAAGGTTAGAGCATTTGCCCTGACCAATATGAGGCTTGAGCGGACTTCGACTTGATGTCAGGTACGTTTTTGGTAATTTAAATTTGTACATCTATGCTTCGATTGTGGTGCTAGTAGTAGTTTCATTCTTGCTGCTCTTATGTTAAGCTGCACGTTAGGAGTATGAAGATCGATGAGCCTTCGATGTAGGAGTTGCTATTGGCAAGTCCACTAGGTTACCTGATGCCCTAGAGGATTGTGCGATAGAATTGAGGTTGTTTCCTGCTAGACCGTTCAGGACAGACGTAGGTGGATAGACGTACACCTCTGTTGGAGCTGTAAAAGATAGTCTATATTATCAACACAGTCAAAGTAAACAGAAGTCAAAGTCACGGTCAAAGTCAACACAAAAGTCAAACCCGACAAGCTCAAGACGAAGAACCGAGATGAGACGTTGAAGATTTAGATGATTAGGAGTTTTATTGTAATAAATATATTTTGTGTCAATAAAAGATATTTAAATATGTTTTAGTCATTTTTATGTTTTATATGTAATTTCTATTAATTAGCCTAAGTCTAGGGGGTTAAGTGTAATTAGTGAATATTAATCTAGACTATAAATATGTTAATTGCAATTAGGTTTGGTTAATGATTGAATGACTATTTTATTGGGGGTTTCCACTTTGTACAAATTATATGCAATCAATACAGATCAAATTGGGGTTTTAGTGTGTTTATCATATTTGATCTATAATCTTCATGATTTGATTCAAGTGTGTTCAACCTGGGTTAACAATTTGGTATCAGAGCCATATTGAATCAAATTCATTGAAGATCTGAAGATTATTGAAGATGTTCATCAAAGTTTTAGAGAGAGAAAGTAGATCTAGTGGGTTTTCTAGAGAGAAACTAGATCTAAGTCCAAATTTCATCAGATCTATAACAATCTACTACAAATTTGAAGATATACAACATAAATTCCTGATCTACAACATATTTTATATAAGAAATTGAAAGAAAAATTCAGATCTGAAGAAGTTTCTCTCACACACACTAGTGTGTGTGTTCTTGGTGTTCTTGAGAGCTTCAAATCTTCATGGGGCGAAACTAGATCTGATCTTGAACGGAAGTTCAAAGTTTTCTGGCGAAATTACAGTTTCGTCCGGCGAAACTGCGAAATTCCGGCGAAACTACCTACTCCGGCGAAACTGCAACAATTCCGGCGAAACTATCAACCTGCGAAAATAAAAAAACCTGCAAAATTAATCTACGAAAAAAAACTACGAAATAATAAAAAAAACTGCGAAACCCTAGCCGCCGCAGTCGCTTTACCACCACTAGGATTCATAAGTTGTTGCTGAAGGCTACAAGTAAATGGTGTTTTAGATGGCTGATCTTTTCTGAAGCTTGACCCTTCAAGTCAGACCACAATAGCCCAAATGAGTGCATCTTATTATCATTTTGGCTCGATACACCAAGTTCAGTAGAAACCGTGTAGTTGTTCACATAATTTTCAAAGCCGAATCAGCATCGATCTAAATCGAAACTTTGCGACAAACGGACCTTCGCGTCGACAATCTCGCTGTATTGAGAGAAAGCTTCTTCGAGTGATCGGTCGGGGTCAATGTCGGCAGAAGCCACTGATGAATATGAAGGTGATCGAGATTAGAGATAAAATCAAGCATCAGAGATTCAGAGATTCAGAGCTTTAGATCGAACACCATCATTTCCGGTGAGATAGCTTCTCGGTGTACATCTCCGGTCGCCGGAGTGGACAGTCGCCGGAAAGGCGGCTCGCCGGAAAGAAAGAAGTTCGCCGGAACCCTAAGGGTTCTCCTTAGCCTCATCCGTCTCTCTCTCTCTCTATTTCTCTTTATGTGTGTGATGAGTTTTGTGTTAGGGTTAAGGTTTGTGTTTGGTTATGGGCTGAATTCATTAAAAAAAATTAAAGTAATTGGGCTGGATTTTTCTTAAAAATTGTTGTGTAGGATCATAAATACAAAAAATAACAAAGTTGGGCTTATTAAAAATCAAAGAAAGAGTTCATATTTTATTTAAAAGAATGGAAAAGAAAAGTATAGAGAAACAAAGGATAAATCACACAAGTTGAAGGACTAAAGTTGTGCAAGATGCAAACTTTAAAATAATAGTGTTTAAAAGAGTGGGTATGGCCGCCCACTACATTGCCATACTCATCTCCTCGGCTGAAAAAGGAAGAAAGAAGGAGGAGTTCTTAGTTCTAGAGAGAGAAAAGGAAGAAGAAGCTGCAAAAAGGCAAGTTTCTTGAATATGAGTTTGGTTTCAATTGGGTTTTGAGTTCTAGACCGAGATTCATGGTGTTTAGTGCTTGTTTTTATGAGTTTTAGAAGCTGAATTTGAAGGTGGGTCTCAGATTTGAAGTGTGCTACTTAAAGGCTATTCAAGATGAGTTTCTAAAACCCCTCTTTTACTGTTTTCTAAGTATTAGGACTATTATGCATACCGAACAAAAGTTTTTTAAAGTAACTGAGCATTTTCAGCTTATTGTTCTGTGGTTGTATGTTTAGAAGCTGTTTTGAGGTTAGATTTGATGGTTAGCATGTTTTAGTGTTTGTAGCATGTCAGATATGTGTTAGGATGTGTTAGAATGATGTTTTGGTGATTTGTAGCATAAATAATATTTTAGAATGTTCTCATGCGCCCAAAAGTTGCCAATGCGCCTAAGTGTTGGGTCATGCGCCTAAGTGTTGGGTCATGCGCCTAAATAGTGCCCATGCGCCCAGAGATGCCCGTGCACCTAAGTGTCCATGCGCCCCAGTAGTGCCCATGCACCTAAGCAGGACTCATGCACCTGGATAGTTGTAATGCGCCCAGACTATTTTACGTAGAAAATTTTATGCTCATGCGCCTAAAATGTTTAATTGTGCTTCATCTTGGACTTAGGGTTTTCTGAGGGTTTAAGAGGTAGATGGTTGAGATAGGTTCTGTTATGATGTGATGGTTTATGCTTGATGTATGCACGATGATGTGATAAGGTTTATGATGTGTATGTGTGTGTGATGTGTTATCTTTCTTCGTTAAACGGTTTTCAAAACGTATGTATTATTTTATGTAGTACGTTATGTATAATGTTATGACTTTATGTGGTAGGATGTATGAATAAATGACGTAAAGTATTATGTAATGAAGTGAAAGATAATAATAATGAAAAGTGGAACGTAATGAACGAATGAAAGGCTTGCAAGCAAACGAAGGGAGGTGCACGACCACGTTGTCGTTAGCTTAACTGTGTGCTGTTTAGCTAACCCGAAGGATGCACATAAGGAGTCTATCCTTGAGATAAACTCGAAGGGAGTCTATTATTGGCTCGAAGAGAGTTCAATCATTGAGATTGACTCGATGGGAGTCTATTATTGACTCGAAGGGGACTCCTTGTCACGTACCCTTGTACTGTCTTCGTAGGGGACGAGGGTATTGCATGTGATGGGATCCATATGATAATGTGCGATAATAACAAACGGAAGAAGGAATGAAGGAATGAATGAATGAACGAACGATGATGAAGATAATTATAATTATTATCAATGTGTACGTATAATGTATGACCATGAACGAATGTAAAGTTTTGGTTTCAAAGGAAGTAAATTATTTTTATTATAAAACTAGAACTCACGCAGCGTCACTGATTTTTTGTATGCATAATAGTTGGCAGACATTTTGTTGATGATGAGAGTTGCAGGCATGGATGCATAAGCTGCTGGGAGGGTTTTGAGGCTGGCACCTGTTATTGTATTTTGATATTTAAATGAATGAAGTAATGTAGTGAAATGACATGTTTAAATTTATTAATGTAAGAATATAAATTCCGCTGCAAAAGTAATGTATGTTTTTAAAATGTTTCATGAGCGATGAATATTCAACTGTAGGCGTCCTGGGAACGGAGCCTTACATATTACAAATATGTAAAACAAATTTCATATAAAAACTAGTTTTTTTTAATTTTTTATAAATTTTTCTATATTTTTATGAAAGAGGGAAACGAGAGAAACATTTTGTGTATTTTTTTTTTCAATTTTTATGTTGTTTTTCATTTATAGTTTTTTATTATGTTTTTGTTATTTACTAATTTTCTACTAAAACTAGTGGCTCACATTGGTTACTAGATTTTTTCATATAATAGAGAGTTCTCATTTGATCATTCCCCTAGTAAGTAATACATGCATCTAACCTAATGAGGTTAGTTCCCATATAAAGTTCATGTTCTCTAAAAAGCTTAAGGCCCCTTTTGGTTCACAAGAATTCTCAAGAATTGAAATTGAAATTGAAAAATTTTTCATACAAAATCTTGTTTGGTTAGTCAACGGATGAAATTAGAATTGTAAAATTTTCCCACATTTATTGCAATTCATATTCCTTCCACTTATATATGAAATGTTTAACATTCCAATAGAATAGTCAAAATTAACATTCCAAAACTCCACTTAAATTTGACCAAGCAAACACATTATCAATTTTAACAAGATTCTAATTTCAGTTTTATCTTCAATTCCTTTACAAATATTATATGAACCAAATGGTTCTTAAGAGATGATCTTAGACTTCTATTTCATAATTTAATAGTCCAGATTAATTGATAAAAAAATGGTCTCAAGGGTATGATAGTAAAATACTAAAATCTACTTTTGTTGACTTTTCTCACAATCCTTCACATTTATTTAAATGTTCATAATTTTTTCATACGATGTAACTTTTTAAAATAAATCGCACCATAAAATTGAGCATTTTTTCTCTTTAAATTGAGTATAGTATTGTTATATTTTTAAAAATTAAAAATTAATGTTACGAATTTGTGTTGTTTTACAACAACCAACATGTCATGTGGTGCTTTAAGGTAATGCATTACTTCTGTGCCGTTTTATTGTAAAATAGTTAGGACTACATGACATGTTTCGTGTTGTTTTATGTTAAAATATCACATAAAAATGTTGTGTAATTGTGTTTTTTATGATAAGCAACGCATTTTGTGTTGTTTTGAGATAATAAAATCACATTATGAGTTGTTTTACGTTCTATATTATTTTATGGTAAGACATCACGTTCTTTGTTGTTATACATTAAGACATCACATTTGCGTTGTATAGAGTTAAGCATCAAACGAAATTAAACACATTTATGTATTGTTTACAACAAAACAACAAGCTGAGGTAAAACACCACGTTCTATGTTGTTTAAGCATAAAACATCACGTTCTGTGTTGTTTAAGCATAAAACAACACGTTGTATGTTGTTTTAGCATAAATTAACATGTTATGTGTTGTCTTATAATTGAAGTGATATTTTATATTAAAATCAACATGTTTATATGCTATCTTACTCAAAACAACACATAAAAAACTGTACAATAAAAAAAATAACACAATAATAAAAAACAATTCGATAAAAATACAATACAATGATAAAATATACTATGATAATGAAACATAGAAGGAAAGAAAATAAATTTGAAAAATTGCAATTTCTCAAACAAAATAAGTATAGAAAATATAAAAAGAGATAAACATTCTTAGATTTTTGATGAATTTTGTGATGTTTTTTGATCTAGATAACAGACTATAAATTAAGCCAAATATGTTAATATCTACAAATAAGTTTTTTATAGATCTGATCTGATTTCTAGAATTTATTTGAAGATGTATGAGAAATGGTGCTCTTACCGGCATGATATTCAAATCATGTTCATCAAATATTTGGTTGATCTTATTGACAATTAGAAGAACTGTAAGAATAAAAACACATGATCATCAATGATTTATTTTTCGGGTTTAATTCCCTATTAAGCAGATATCATTTGTTTTTAAATTATGGTTAAAAGGAAGGGATGAGATTGAAATGTGCTAGATTAAATTTTTAGAAAGAGGGATAACAAATAACATATGAGATGGTTATTTGACTAAAATACCATTTTTCTATTTTTATATTATGACAGATGTTATATTCTCCTTACTTCATATATATTTTAATAAAACTAAGCTTTTTATTTGATCCTTCCTCTAAATCCTTTACATGTAACGTCACATGATATTCACACAAGCCCTCTTACCATAAGTTTTCCGCTTATACTATTTATTCTATTTTAAAAAATCAAATAATTAAATTTTAAAATTTTCTCTTTCTCTTTCTATATTATAGATCCAAGTCATTTTTAATCACTCTTGTTTAAATATATTTTTCATTAAATAAAAACTAAGTATTTTGATTAAAAATATACTTTTTCAAAATCAAAATTGTTTGATACTGTGCATTTTTCTAAAACAATGAAACTTTTAAATTATGAGATATTCTAAAATCAATCTTTTTAAAAAAAAAGTTTTATATAAAAAAGTTTTTACAAAACAAACCCGAAGTTTTTAAACAATGAGATATTAATAAAAAAAGCTGTTTTCAAAGCAATAATTTTTCAAAAACAAAAGTATTAAAAATAGTAAAAATATGTTATCAGATAATCAAAGTACTTATATATTTAACGTTTTACTGTTCATAACTCTTCGTTAATAAATATTTTGTATTTTTCATATTTAATTCGTGGAATACACGGGATTATAGCCTGTTCTTGTTTATATAAAAGAAATTATAATAACATATAAAAAAATTAAACTATATTATGCAACAAGAGGAATCAAACTGATTATGGATCATTTTTTGCTGATGGCGCTCAATAAACTAAAAAATAGTATGATATACTTGAAAAAAATTCTGTTTAAAATTATTAAAAAATAACCTGATATTCAGTTTTCACTTTAACTCGACATTGACGAGATCTTTTAAAATTCCGCGCTTAAATAAATGGCGAGATTTAAGTTTTTTTTCGGGGTGAATTTTTTTAAAAATTTATTGCCTATGGCAGAATTTTAATTTTTATTTTCCATTAAAGTTAGAAATAATGAAGAAGATTTTTATCTCTAACGTGACGAGGGTAAGTGGATTTAGGAGCCATGCACTGTGTGCGAATGGTATTGTATAGTTGTCTGTGTTTAATTGTATAATGTTGAACAAATTTGTCTTTTTGTATTTTTTGCTCAAAACATTAGTTAATTAGATATGGATTTGACTTAATTGTGAGCTTATGGTTCATTTTCTATTTGTGTATAGTTAAATTATTTTTATCCTCCACACACTATAGAATTATAATTGCTATTAGACAATCCTGTGTAATACAGAAGACGATAACCTAGTTTATAATATTTTGACACCTCAAATTTGGTGTCGGATAGTGCTAGTTAGTCGGCAACTGCGTTTTTAGCACAGTTTGTAATTTAATACGTTTATTGGTATATAATCAATTAAATAAATTGGCCATGTATACGTTTATATATAATTATTAGTATTTTGTTAACCGGTTACTTATTATAGTGCACTTCTTGCCGGAATCTAATATTTGTACGCGTTAAATACTTAAGGGGCACACATTGCAAGTATAGTCTGCACGTTTAACTCTATATGTCATTGTTTAATGGGAATCATCGTTACACTGACAAATGGAATGATACTTATGTATCAGGCTTTATTGGGCCCTGACTGTCCGGTTTGAGCTTTATTATAACATTTAAAAGCTTTTTAAATGTGTAGAACTCTAGGGCTCTCACAACGTAAATCTGTCCCTAACAACGAATTTACGGAGGGTATGTCATATGTGTGCAATACCCACACTTGCAACAAATAAGATGGAGTTTTGCTGGAAAGAAAAAAAGTTATATTTAAAAGGTTGAACTCCAGATATAATTGAGGGACTGGTAGTGTAACTTGCTCCAAAAGAAATGAAGTCCCGCTTGGAAAGGGGGAAATTTGGTGCTAGTTACATCCATCTGCCAAGCCGCCCCGCCCAGCCCTACTGCTCAAGCTTGAAGAATGCCATCGTTTCCTCAGCCAGGCTCAGTCACTCTATGCGAAATCAACAGAGACTTGAGTATTATCTCTCTCCATTTCTCCTATCACATCAAATAACTTCAATGCTAAATGCACATGGGATCTATCCATTAACATCAACCTTTTCTTTTTTCTCCTTTACCAGTTACCGCCGATAGTCTTTCAGATGATCAAGCAAATGAAACTTACGGAAAAGTTCTGGTAAGCTTTTCGTTTTGTTTTATCCGTGTATGTATTCTAGTGAAGTGAAGTGAATCAAGCTTTATGGGTGATTGATGCTTTTGTACCATCCAGGGAGTCGTATTCAGTCCGATCCCGTATCATCTGGACATTCCGGCGTCACCAAGTCCAGACACAGGCGTTGAACCGCCGGTGAATGGTTTGTCCGGGTTACTTGAAGCAATCTCTTATGCTCCGCTTAAAAGGCTTCTTGGTCGTAATGATGTAAGCATCTCCTAAATCTTTATGGACTAGTACGGTTTATCATTGTTCTAAGTTAGGGTTTATTCAACTACAAGTCCTGGATGAGTTGTGTTTGAAGTGCTAGTACACGGTGTGAAATTGGAATTGGAGCTACATAACAAGTGTGAGTTGATGTCCACATCAATTTCGGTGCTTCTCTTGAGTTATGGGTTGATTTTTTGCTTCAGTTCCATCTCTCTTGAACGGTGAATTGACATATATTTTGGTTCCCCAAGTACTATAAATGGAGTTTCCAAAGGGTCCTAAATGAAATTGTGAATACCGTGAACAATTATTTGTTGAGTAGGTGAAACAAAGATAAAATGGTATCACACAGAATATTAATCACTAAGAATATCACTGCGCCATTAATAGGTGTACACTCTTCTTCTATGGTTCACCCTTTTCTGGCTATGGTTGCATATCTCAGTGGTATGGATGATGTGAAATCATTGTTGTAACCAGATTGATTCCAAAAAAGACGTTCTGAGAATGAATCACACTTTGTTGGCTTTATTATGTGCCTCTACAGTAACTATCCACTACCTTTTTCTTTTCTCAACAATTTGCTTCTTAGTTTTGATTCAAGTAGTTGCCACTTGCCACAAAACTAAACTATTGATTTTGCCTAGAAACCAAACCCTGACCCTTGTGCATTTATTGTTTTAGTAGCAAGTTTCTCTTCATTGTACGTTTGGACTTGAACTTAAGATTAAATCCTGCTGAATGAACCGAAGGAAAAGAATAACTACTTCGATGTACATAGTTGATATTCAGGAATGGTTTATTAGGTCAACACATACAAATGTAGTTGGCAATGCAGAGAAGTTCATCTTTGTTTTACTGCATGGGGTCATAATCTATAAAAATTGTTTCTTAATATTTGGTACTTTCAGTTTTAATCGTGAGCATATAAAGAAGTTGTTAGAGGTGTAATTTTGTTTCTTTGGTGTAAAATTTTGTAGGTAAAGTTATCGACTCATGTTGACCTCAGATGTCTTAGTTGGCACCCTAAGAAGGATATTTTGGCATTTATTTCTGCACGAAATCAAGTAACCATTCGTGATTATGGGGATTCAGGTGAGCAACCTATCTGAATAAGTAAGCAAACAAGTTCTTTTGTTATGCTTAAGTGGATTTAGTCTTAATCTTACTTTAAAAACTTGTTACATGGTTGCTCTCTTATTAGGAGAGGGGAAGGACCCTTGCATTTTGATAAATGACCTTCAAAGGGAAGCTAAACTCCTTGAATGGAGGCCAAATGCAGGGAAGACGCTTTCCGTTGCCTGCAAGTTAGTATATTTTTCGATTGACATTCATACCTTGCACTTAGTTTTCTGTTGTCGTTTCTACATCTCTTTTTTCTAGATTAGGTATTTTTAGTCTTTAGTATGAATGTTCAAGTTCATTATTTCGTATGGTATGTACAGGGGTGGAATATGCATTTGGACTGCTTCATATCCTGGCAATGCTGCATATGTGCGACCTGGGCTTACTTCTAGCAGCCTCTCTAGAGGTTCTGGGTTAGATGGACTCTAGTGGATTTTCTTCGAAGTCATAATGATGAACAAATAAGTGCACTCTCATGGAGTCCAGATGGAAGATATCCTAAGTGGCCTTATTTTTCTAGTAGATTTATGAGTAATTAAGATACATGTTGATGAACCTTTTTTGCTGCTTTTTTATTTTTTTACTTTTAATTCAGTGTTATGTTGTTCCATTTATTCATGAAGATAGTTTGAGAATCTATATTTCACATTATCGATTACATGAGCATTGTAAAATGTCCCCAAACTACTTTCCTTGACCCTCTTCACATATGTAGCATCAGCCTCATATGAGAGCTCATCATTCACAATATGGGATGTTGCTCAAGGTATATTTTTATCCTCTCTGACCTTTTCATTTTACTCTATATATATTAAATATGACCATATACTCATGGTTGTAAAAATCGCTAGGCCCTGCTCGGTAGGGATTAATCAGATTGGAATTTTATATGTAACTTATATATATATATATATATACGCATATATATAATTAAATCTAAAAATACTAGCATTAACATATTTTGACCAAATTTGACTGATTTTGACCAAAATTTGACCCATTTTGACTGAAATTTGACCAATACCTTTTAGGTCAGAGTATCCAACTGGGTCTGATCTATTCTGACTAGGACCGACTATTGATTATACCCTCCAATTATGTGAGATTGCCTTGGTGGTCGATTTCTGATTAATCCCAGTTTCATCACCGACTAACACTGAATTTTACAACACTGCTTACACTTGGTTTGTTTGAAAGTTGAAAGTAGGCTGTCCAAACCGCTCGACGCTCGCTCGACGTTCGTTCGGAATTTGCTCGAAAAATGCTCGTTTGAATTTTTGCTCGGTCGTAAACGAGTCAATCGGCTCGGATCGTTTTGTAAACGAGCCAAGCATGAGCAAAGGTCCGCTTGGTTCGGTTCGGATCGAATTAATATGTATATATAGTTTATACGTAGTGCTCTAGTAGATTTGACGCATTATATACAAATATATAATTCTATTTATGTATATTTGATCAATCAACCTAATAAAAGAATTCTACACTTAATATAAAACTGAAATGATAAGCCGTTAAAAGATATTTTTTCGATCATCTCACTCTCACCGACACCGTTATCTGCAATATGCTCTCCGCCTTATCAGCTACAGACTTAGCTAGCTTCATCGTCATCCACAACGTGTTATCATCCATGAAAGTATTATGTAATGAAATGTGGCTGATTTTTAAGTTATTAAACCTTATTCGCTGCAGTATAAATTGTATGACACACAAGATAGTTGGGTTGTATAAATTATTTGTCGCTCGTTTGCGCTCGCTCGCTCGACGTTCGCTCGAAAATTTAACGCTTGAAAAATGCTCGTTCGATTTTCCGCTCGGTTGTAAACGAGCCGATCGGCTCGGTTCGGTTTGGAAACGAGCCAAGCACGAGCAAAGGTCCGCTCGGTTCGGCTCGGCTCGTGAACAGCCCTAGTTGAAAGAAACTAAAGTTTTATTGCTTATTTCACTCATGATAAGCTAAGGGATATGAAAATTGCCTGTTACTTATTACAATTCTTGATTGAATGTAGCAGTCCCAATGTCTCAATACTCTTTTGGTGAGCCTCAAAATTTATGAAGGCACAATGTAAAATAGTGACCTTTTTTCACATGTTGACTTTAAATTTGCAATACTTATCATGGGCCCTTAATAGGGGTTGGAACACCAATTCGCCGAGGATTAGGGAGCATATCACTGCTGAAGTGGTCTCCTACTGGAGATTATTTTTTTTGCTGCAAAGTTGTAATGTCATCTACCATCACCAGTCGGATCTATTCAGTTGATACGCTTGACACATTAAAGTTCGGCACCTGAAGTGATTATTGTTTTCTTTTGCAGTGATGGAACATTCTATTTGTGGGAGACAAACACATGGACATCAGAACCATGGTCTTCAACAAGTGGCTTTGTTACGGTGGGTAAATGTTTTCTTCACATATTACTCTTCTGGTGTATGTAGATATGTCATGTTACATCGTTGTATGTCATGGAACATTTGAGCCCTTATAAGTATGTTTTTCATGTTACTTTCACATAAGTCTAGGCATGTTTTTTCACTAAAACATGTGATTGCTTGATTTATTTCACTGATAGATGGCTATCTCTTGGTTGGCTAAATGGGACTGTCAAATTAACTGAACTGATACATACCTAGCATGGTGTCCATGTCTTGGACATGATGAAACCAAATTTTTCATTGTTATACGATCATATCTTCTTCTACTATGTCCATGATGTTATTGTTTGAGTTTGTTTGACTTTTTGGATCTGTTCTCTTGGGTGCTGTTTATGTTTCTTTTACTCCATTTCTTATAAAATGGATGTTACGAAACTCTTACCGACTATGTAAGTTGAGTTTTTGCTTGGTTGATATCATATTAAAATATATGGAGAATAAATGCTAAAAGTTCTTCGACAGCCCGTCACTCGAAGCTCCTTTGTCGCGCCCTAGCCGAGCGGTCATCGCTGTGATAATTGCAACACATATTGACCGCATTTTGATGGCGTTGGAAGATATCATAATTGTCCTAGCCTCCTAGGGATTGTTGATGAAACTTTTTGCCATGCTGCAAGTTGTAAATGGATTAGCTTGATTTTAATGTATTTGGCGAATGAATATCTTGTCACATATCATTAGACATGGTTGGGAACATTCAACACATATAAAATACGTCTGCTGCCCTAAAGAGAGTGACAATAACCCTAAGTTAGGTTAAAAGCAATTAGATTTAAATTATAGAATAAATATTGGTCTTCTAAAATCCCAGCTTAGGCCTTCTTAAACCTCCCAAATCCCAACTCTCTCGCTGCCCCCCCCTCCTTAGGGTTTATTTGTTTAAAATATCAAAGCAGATTAATCTCTTTTTTGCAAGTGTAAAAGGGCAGTCTTTCAGAGTAATTGTTTCATTGGGAATATGGTGGGAACATAGGATTTGTCATTTAGAAAACTATTTGTATAAATGTGTTAGCATTAGAAATTTAATTTTCATTTACTTGTATAATTTAAAAGTGATTACATTTTAAATGTAAAATTAAACAACTTATGCGTCCCTGTTGGCACGTGCTCTTGGGTTATTGAATGTCACTCTACTTAACTCCTCTTAATCTTCTTAAAACCATGACAAATATTGCAGATATTATATATTGTGGAGTTGTGGGCTACTTGCTGAAATCCTCATGTATTATTAAGGCTTTTTCTTAGGAGATTACAACTGTAAACCTCACTTATCTGCTAAATCATCCATGCTTTGTCGGTTTTTGTTTCCTAATAATTAGGGATTATATGGTTGTTGATCTCTGATATGATTATGTAGAGGCCACATGATATTGGCTAAGAATGTTTTGTGATCTTTGATATGCAGGGAGCAGCATGGGATCCCATGGGCGTATGATTCTTATCGCTTTCTCTGAATCATTAACATTAGGCTCTATTCACTTTGCTACAAAGCCTCCATCACTTGGTATGTGTTCAGAAGTTTTCTTTGTCTTATGGAGTTGATTAAAAGTGCCATTTGTACATGTGGTTTTGTTTGTTTAAACTTGCGAAGATGTTCTATGGAATGCGTATCACCATGTGTGAGTCTGTCAATACCTTGAACCTTATGGTAGATATTAATTTTATAAGTCATTGATTTTTGGCTGCTGTTAGTTGTGGTTTAGTTAATGTATATCACTGTGTGTTACATCAGCATGAAATGTGCTCTCTTTCATGTTAGTATGCGCGAGCTCCAACCAGGTCCACAGTCAACCTTTGTTGCCTTTTTTGGAAAAATAAAGCTCATTGAAGCCACAGAACAGATCTAAGTTTTAAGTCAGGTTAAAATATCAGGATAATATGATTTTCCTATGAATAGTTCTATATGTCACCAATAGTGTAATGAAATATCAAAATTCCTTTAAGTTCATATTTCCATGAGCATTACCAAGTATCAATGTCTTTTGTTCTTGCATGCTTTTGTTGTCTGAGCGAGCTTCTAACTTGTTAAAAATGTTGTTTAATAACTTTTCTTGTACCTGTTAAGAATTAATTCCATTGAGTTTTCCTGTTTTGTGTATTGGTTTTTCCTCAGATGCACATCTGTTACCTGTTGAATTGCCAGAGCTGAAATCTTTGACCAACAGTAGAGACGATTTGCCTTTTGTAATATATTTTAGCCTGGTATCTCTTGTTTTTATTCTTGATTGGTCAAACCTGTTTTTGTGCTGCTATATAAGTATCATGCAATCAAGTTGGCTTGCTTCCCTTGTATTTTATCCAAAATCTATAATTTACAGCTTTTCTGTTGCTAACTGAAGTGTTGGTACCCTGCTGCTGAGAGCTTGGTTATATGCAACTTGTAGCTTCTAATGCAACTTATAGCTTTTGATGTCAAATCTTTTAGAAAGTTGTTACAGGCTTACAGTAACCACCTATCACCATATTTTAAAGATGCAACTTTGTAAAATTATAATATAAGTATCAGTATCATTCTGTGCACACCCAAATAATTTATCCTGTGGGCTATTAAGGTAACTCGCTCTAACTTTGTTGGAATGCCATTAAATATTGCATGGTTGTTCCATGGGGTAAATAGGTTTTAGGGCTAATATGTGGTCAGTATATGTCATATTGCATAGAGAGTTTTTAACTTCTGTTATTGATATTGCAGTGGAGGTATTGAGAAGATAGCGTGGGATGCTTCAGGAGAGCGTTTGGCTGTTTCTTATAAAGATGGAAATGAGCTGTACAAGGGTCTAATCGCCATTTGTGACGTCAAAAGGGCTACACTCATTACTCCATCACTAATGTCAGCAACTTTTCTCTAAAATAGTTATATGTCCATTTATTTCCATCTATTCATCAGTTGGCCCTTTTTTATTGAGATGTTTTTTTAAAGTTAAGTGAAAGAAACCTCTTTGCAGCTTCAGCTGATATTTAGTTCTTTATGATTCAGTGGTTTCATCAGAGGGCCAGGAGATGACACAAAGCCTTTAACATTTTCGTTCCATGACAAGTACAAACAGGGTCCACTGTTGTCCGTTGTAAGTAATTTAGCACCCATGTATTCATATCTGATGTGCTTGCGTTTTGTTCCCCAAAACAAGCGATTTAAATATTTTCCAGACTGCAGTTACAAGTAATTATTTGATAGTGAATAATCTATATAGATAATATATTTTAATAAAATTCTGTTGTAGAAAATAGTGTTTGGATGTGCTTTTATTGTTTGAAGTTGTAATAATGAGATAATTTGGGTGTTTACTTTTTGACAGGTCTGATTATTTAATATTAATTATTGGTTGAATGACCGAAATGTCTGTTTATACCAGAAAAGGATAAACACTTTGACAATGAAAGTATAAGAAAATGAATCAAGTGAATTCCTTGTCTTTCTCATTCACCATTGAAGGATATAAATACAAGCATTTTCTGTGACTGAATTTACAACATTAAATACAAATAATCTATTCCTAAAAATACAGCATTTGACACAATAACTTGTTTCTATAAATCTGCTGATTTGTTCCTATAATTCTGCTGTTGCTGATGATACAGCTGTGTATACAGCTGTATTTTGCTAATATACCCCCGCAGTCGAAGCAGGAGGTTGACGAATGTTGAGACTGTCCCGGAAATCATCAAATAAAACTTGAGGAAGGCCTTTGGTGAAGATGTCAGCTATCTGAAACCGTGATGGAATAGCAGAACACGAACTTGTCCTCGGGCAACCTTTTCGCGAACAAAGTGGATATCCAACTCTATGTGTTTGGTGCGTTGGTGCTGAACTGGGTTCCCAGATAGGTAAATGGCACTAACGTTGTCACAGTACACGAGAGTAGCATGAGTTGGTGGATGATGAAGTTCGAGTAAAAGGTTGCGTAACCAACACTTTCCGAGACGACGTTGGCAACACCGCGGTATTTGGCCTCGGCGCTGGAACGGAAATGGTTGGTTGGCGTTTAGAAGACCAAGAGATCAAGTTGTCCCCCAAATATACACAGTAGCCCGAAGTTGAACGTCTCGTATCGGGCAACCACCCCAATCTGCATCAGTGTAGAAAGTAGCGAAGTGACCGATGATTTTTTAGATATAGACCGTGTGAAAGGGTGCCACTGATGTACCGAAGGATGCGTTTTAGTGCATTAAAATGGCTTGTACGTGGGGCATGCATGTGCATGCATACCTGCTGAACTGCATAACTAATATCTGGCCTGGTGAAGGTGAGATATTGAAGGGCTCCCGCAAGTTGACGGTATTGTGTGCCTCCATCTTCAAGAAGGGTGCCAGAAGATGTACTAAGTTTAGATTTTGTGTCAACCGGTGTGGTAGCATGTTTGCAAGTACTCATGCCGGCCCTTTCAAGTATTTCCTGGGCATATTTGTGTTGAGACAAGAATAAGGAGCCCTTATGCGGAGTGACGGATATGCCAAGAAAGTAGCTAAGTGGTCCCAAGTCCTTCATTGCAAATTCGGCAGCCAAGATTTTCATAAAAGAGTGGCGAAGGGTGTCTGTGGAGGTGACAAGAATGATGTCGTCCACGTATAGTAAGATGTAAGCAATATTAGGACCACTTTTGTATGTGAATAGAGAATGGTCGCTTTTACAGTGACGGAATCCTAATGTGGAAACATAGTCAGCAAACCTTTGGTACCATGCCCTCGGGGCTTGTTTCAACCCATACAGGATTTCTTCAATAAGCAGACATGATTTGGAAAACGTGTGTCACGAAATCCCGGGGGTTGATGCATGTAAACCGTCTCAAGAAGATTGCCATGTAGAAAGGCGTTCTTTACGTCTAGCTGGTGAATTGGCCATGAGTGAGAAAGAGCTAGTGAAAGAACAGTCCGGATCGTTGCTGGTTTAACCACCGGGCTAAATGTATCTCCACAGTCTATGCCAACTTGTTGGGACCTGCCATCACAAACCAAGCGAGCTTTGTATCGCTCTAAAATGCCATCAGAATTGAGTTTATGTTTAAAAATCCACATGCTACGAACAACATTCATATGATTATGCCTCGGGACTAATTCCCATGTGCTATTATCAATAAGAGCTCGGAATTCGTCGGTCATGGCCTTATTCCAATCCGGGTTACGGAGAGCATCGAGGGGTTACGAGGTATAGGAGAGAGAGGGGTGGTGGTGTGAAAAGTAAAAGGTTGTCGTAGTTTGGATATGCCAGACATGCTACGAGTATGGATTGTTCTTTGTGGGGTGGTGGGGGAGGGGAGGGAATAGTGCTTTGGGTTGGGGGTGAAGAAGGTGTGGGCTGCGGATTGGGTTGTTGTGTGCCTGTTGAGTGGCCTGGTTAGTAGGCTGTTGGGCTGGCTGTTGAGGGGGCTGGGTGGTGGATTTTTGTTGTGTGGTTGGTTGGTTGCCAGGATGTCTGGACGTGAACAATATGTATCGTATGCTGGTGTGTGAGCTGCGTGAGTGTTTTGGGGCTGCCTGGTGTATGTTTGTAAGGGATGAGCAGGCTGGTCGGTTGGGGAAGTGGTAGGGCAAGAACTGGCAGGAGAGGAAGGGGTTGTAGAGGGGTCTGTAGGGGCTGTTGAAGGGGCTGTTGCAGGGGCTGTTGTAGGTTCCAAAGGAGGTGTAGAGTGTGTACCTCTGGTGAACCAGAAAGATGGATGAATGGCAGGTGAGTCTGTGAAGATTTTATAGGCTGAGGTAGGGGTTGATTGAATGGGGAAAAAGGAAACTTGTTTCATCAAAAATGACATGTCTGAAATTATTATTTGTCGGAGTGAAGATTGTAACATTTATACCCCCGATGATTAGATGGGTGTCCAAGGAAGACGCATGGAGTGGAGCGTTTTTGGAGTTTATTGATGTTGAGGATTGGAATAAGGGGTAACAAAGGCAACCAAATGTACGTAGGGAGGTGTAAGAAGGAGAGCATTGTAGAGAAGGTGAGTTGGTGTTAAGTTATTTAGTAGTTTACTTGGAAGAATGTTTAGGAGATAGGTTGCATGTTGGAGAGCATGGTGCCAAAAATTAGCGGGAACAGAAGATTGAGCAAGGATGGTGCGGATAATATTGTTAATTGACCTGATTTTTCTCTCGGCTTTTCCGTTTTGGGGAGAAGTATGAGGGCATGAGAAGCGGAATTGGAGGCCGTTAGTAGAACAAAATTGTGAAAGTGGTATTATCATATTCTCGGCCGTTGTCACATTGTAGGGTTTTGATATTTTGGTTGAATTGTGTTTTGATTAAAGTATGGAATTGACTAAATATTTGGAAGACTTGAGACTTTTTAGCTAGAGGATAGGTCCAAAGAAAGTTGGTTTTGTCATCCAAAAGTAAAAGATAATAACGGTGACCTCCAGAACTCAAGACCGGAGAGGTCCATAAATCACTATGTATGATATCAAACGGCAAATATGTAAATGAATTAGAAGTGTAAATTGGGAATTTAAATTGCTTGCCAAACACAAAGAGGAGCAAACAGAATCTAAATGTTTTGAACTTGAAGCAAAGACAAACAATGCTTTAATGAATCTAAAATAGCTTTCCCGGGGGTGGCCTAGACGACGGTGCCAAATGTCTTGAGTGAGGGCAGCAAAGGTAGAAGGAGAAGTGATTTTTGATGTTGACTGAAATGTGAGAGGGTAGAGGTCCCCGGTGCTGTCACATCTAAGGATGGTTGTCCGTGTCTGGAAGTCCACATTGAACCAAACGGGTCAAATTCAATAGCAATATTATTATCCGTTGTAAGTCTACGAACAGATATGAGATTTTTAATGATATTTGGAACATGTAAAACATTACTGAGAAATAGGGGGGTAGGGTGATTGGAGAGTTTGATGGCCCATACCTCGAATTGGAATTTTAGACCCGTCCCCAACGATAATATTCCTAAAGAACCCTTATTAAAATAGGACATGAAGTTACCTGAGGAATGTGTCATATGAGATGTCGCCCCAGTATCCATGTACCAGTTTTGATTCGGCGGTGCATAGTCATAGTCATGGTGTGAAATGCCTGTTCAGATCAGTGGTGTGCAATTGGATTCCGAAGCTGCATAGGCTTGAGAGGGTCTGCCACCAAGGATACCAGTCCATTATGTGGCTGCGGGCTTGGAGGCTGCCTAGTTGGGCCAGAAGATTGAGTTGGATAGGGGCAGGGTGGATAGCCCAGTTTTGGTACCGTGAATAGGCCCACGGAGGTGTGCTTGCCAGTGATTGGTCCGTGGGCTGCTGTGGTAACCACTGTTGAAATGTTGAGATCCGCGACCTTTCCCAATTTTTGGCCTGCCACGACCTCGGCCCCCACGGCCGCGTCCACGCCCTTGTGGACTGTATTGCTGCTGTGGAGGATATTGTTGTTCCGAGAGTCGAGTGTGAGGAGGCTGTGGAGTGGTTGTGAGTAGAGCAGATCCTTGTGGTGAGTGATGGAGAGGCCGCCTGATGAGATTTCCGGGTTTCTTCCATATGAGTCTGGACCTTGCTTGATAGAAGTCTGGAAGAGGAGTGGACTGCTGAATCATCATTGCGACAGCTTCATAGCTGTCGGTCAAACCTGCTATTAGTTGAAGTACTAACCGTTGATTGTTGACCGGAGCTTTAACGGCTGCGAGTTGATCTGCTAACATTTTTAAAGTTTGGCAGTAAGCAGACATATTGGGATGGTTGGCTAGTTTGGTGGTGACGAATTTATGTTCCAAGTACACAGCCCGAGAGCTTTGATTGTCCTGAAATATGTTTTCCAAGGCAACCCAAGCTTTGCAGGCCGTGGTGTTGGTGGAGAAGGTTGGTGTGGAGGAGATCAGCAGAGATGGTGGAATAAATCCACTGGAGAACCATAGCGTCTAAGCGAGACCAGAGTTTAACAGCATCCAGAGCCTTTTGATGTGTTTCTTTGTCGGCAGCAGTAGGGACAGTGGAGTCAGGAGCAGTAGGTACAGGGGAGGTGGGAGCAGTGGGAGGTTGTACTGTAGGATCAATGTGATCATGAACATCAAAGGCTCGGCAGTGGATTCTAAAGATCTCTGCCCATGAGTTATAGTGGCCGCCTTCCATCTCAAGGATGAATGGAATGAAGTTTTTGATGTTGGATACGGTAGTAGCAGGGTGAAGTTTGTCCATTGTGGAACAAACTGAGGCAGAAAAAAAAAAATCGAGAAGGTATAACAGGGAAGGGAGATGGCGGCCAGACGGGTTAAAGGCTCGATACCATATAAGAAATGAATCAAGTGAATTCCTTGTCTTTCTCATTCACCATTGAAGGATATAAATACAAGCATTTTCTGTGACTGAATTTACAACATTAAATACAAATAATCTATTCCTAAAATACAGCATTTGACACAATTTGTTTCTATAAATCTGCTGATTTGTTCCTATAATTCTGCTGTTGCTGATGATACAGCTGTGTATACAGCTGTATTTTGCTAATAGAAAGGAATATTATCTTTAAATTATATAAAGAACACATGGTAGTATTGAGTTTTTGCCTTAGATATCAGTTGTAGCATATATGAAACTAATAATTTGGCCTCTAAATAATCTGAGTCAGAAGCAGAATTGTTTGACACGCATATTTTCATTTATCAATTCTGTGTATAACTTCTATTTGTATTAGATTGGATAAGCATTGTTTGAGTATTGTTACCATAAAAAGATAATTCAAGTTTGTATGTATGCAGTGTTGGAGCAGTGGAATTTGCATCACATATCCACTTGTGATTCGTTCACATTTACCTGCCTAGCTCAGATATTTTGCTGAGATTGTAGTATTAGCAGAGGTTTTAACTTTGACCATTTTTCTTGTGTATGGGTTGATTTGGAATGTATTTTAAATCTGACTAATGTAATATATAAATTTAGCTAATAGAGAAACACTCAAATATCGATGATTGAATTTTGCAGTATGGAAAGAGACTATGGAAGAGATAACAAGATTTCTCTAGGGTTTCAAATGAATGTTAAATGCACCTATGTTCATTTTTAACTCACCAAGTATCATTTTTTTTTAAATATTGTTATTTAAACCGGTACCTCAAACTCTACAATTGCCTTACTTATAGCCTGACTAAATAGCCTTACTATTAGTGGAATTTTAGTAGGTAGTTTTCTTGAATATTTGTTTTCTTAAAACGTTAGGGATCTACTTTATATATAATTTTTTTTCTTTTAGATAATAGGAATCACTATAACTTCTCCCGTTAAACAAAATTCACCAAACCCTTGTTACAATATGAAAGTAACTACAACTTCACTTCTAACTTTGAGGAAAGTAATTACCTTTAGCTCATATAAAATAAATGTATTGTTCAAGTACTCCTTACCTTTTGATTATGATATTCAACTTGAGTAAATTACACGGATGGTTCTTGTGCTTTGTTCAAATTGCGATTTTGGCCTCTAAGCTTAGAAAATTTCAAGGTCAGTTTCAAAGCGTGTAAAACATAACGGGTTTGGTAGTTAAATTGGATAGATGTTACTTTTCTTTTAATTAAAAAAGATGACAATATCTTCAACTTTAAATAAAAAAACAAAAGTCTATTTAGGTGCGGCTTACTTCTATGTTAATAAAAAATATTTTTAATTACCCCCCCCCCCACCCTACCCCACCCTGTCATGCGTTACTTCCATCTTTCCCACCATCGCCATTGCCAGCAGGTTACCACCTGAAACCGTCTCTCTCTCTCTC
>CM044005.1:61602438-61609938 GCA_024085815.1 Flaveria linearis
AAAATGATATGAAAAGGAAAAAAAACACGTACTGAATATTGAGTGATTAGAGTCTAGAGATACATTTAAGGTTAATTTTATTTAAATAGCTCCAAATTAAGAATTTGAGAGGCAAAAGCTGCTCTTGTTTGGTACAATATTGTCGCATGATGAGTGAAAATGATGGCTCAATAATACTTGTATTTAGTAACGTCCGTATGCATGTGGTTTTTATCTTCATTACTGACGTATTATTGTGTTTTTTTTTCATAATGAATTTTGTCTATTTATGTGTCCTGCTTTACACATACAATATGTATATACAAACATAAATATATACTGTTAATGAAGTAACCTTTGAGAAAATGGAATACAGCACAGCCTTGTGCTGTTTTATGAAATACAGCACAGCCTTGTGCTGTTTTATGAAATACAGCACAGCCTTGTGCTGTTTTATGAAATACAGCACAGCCTTGTGCTGTTTTATAAAATGCAGCACATCCTTGTGCTGTTTATGAAATACAGCACAGCCTTGTGCTGTTTTATGAAATACAGCACAGGCTTGTGCTGTTTTATAAAAGCAGCACAGCCTTGTGCTGTTTTATGAAATACAACACAGCCTTGTGCTGTTTTATAAAATGCAGCACAGCCTTTTGCTGTTTTATGAAATACAGCACAGCCTTGTGCTGTTTTATGAAATATAGCACAGCCTTGTGCTGTTTTATGAAATGCAGCACAAAAACGTTAAAAATGTATCACAACGTCACATAATTGATTTTTTTAAAAAAAAAACTATACTAATACTATACTACTCAAATTAAAGAGAACAAATGCTTGATTTTATGGTGTTTTATTTAAAAAAATAATGTCGTATGAAAAAGTTATTAGCATTTAAAAAAATAGGGGGGAATTTTAAAAAGTCAACAATTGTGGGTAATAATAAAATACCCAAATTACCCTTGATTACTTATTTTTTCTACACTTTGATCTTAGCCCTTAATTAGATAATTAGAAGGCTAAGATTACTTCTTAGCATACTTAGGCAAAAATTAATTTGTAGGGGAACCCCCTCTATATATATATATATAATATATATATATATATGTGTGTGTGTGTATGTATATATATATATATATAGTTGTGTGTGTGTGTGTGTGTGTGTGTATGTATATATATATATTATATATCTATATTATATATATATTATATATATATATATATATATATAATTGTGTGTGTGTGTATATGTATATATATATATGTATATATATATTGAAGGATTTGATCTGCCCAAGATACTATTAATTAATGTGGCTAGTGTGATATGATCCAAGTCGGGTCATAACCATAACAAGCCAAACAAACACCGATAAATATTTATTCGTTGATAAGATCACACAAATAAATATTAAGCACCAATATAAAACCGGTTTTTCTAACTTATTGCCTTTGTAAATGAACAAAATTATATGGATAATTAGTTTATTGTGAATTAATTGTTTTATTACTTAAATTGGTTAAGTAATATCAAACAAAAGTGTATTATATCTTATAAGATTTAAAGGTTTTAATCTTATAAATAAATGGAGTGCAAGAGTGGATTTTTATAAAAAAATTCAAATTGAGAGGGAAACAATGGGGACCATTCACGCTGCCCCTTGTTTGTCTTGGAAACACACATTGTTTATTTCAAGAACATGCAAGACCTCTCACGAGAATACTCTTCACTTCTACACTTTCTCTTACACACACATAGCAAACTTCTCACTCTTATTTTTTCTCTCTAGAATTTGGATTCTAGAGCTGAAAACAAATTTTCAGCCTTGAAACTAGTTCATCTCTTGGCTGGGAAAATCGATTTTGAAAAGGGATTTCAAGTGGTGTTGAAACTCAGCAAGGATGGTGTTTGTACAAGCTTGGGGTATCATCCCTTGAGGTTTTCTTGTTTGAAAACTCAGCCACAAAGTCATCTTTCTCACCTCAAAACTTCGGGTTTAGGAGCTACAAAGTAGTATACACTTCAACTCTCTTATGTTCTTTTATTATGCATTTGTATAATGATCCATGGCTTGGGGTCTTTATTGAATGGGTTTAATAACCATCTTATTAACATGTTTAAAACATAAATCTGCTGCGTTTTCATATAAACAAGATTATATGAGCTTTGATAACATGTTAAACCCCTACAATGGCATCAAGAGCCACTTACATACGCATACATGTATTATACTCACTAACTCACGTTTTGTGGTGTATAACACCACATGGCCGAGACTTAGAGGGCTGTTATGGTCATCCCCTTTTGATTTTAAAGATGTTACTTTATGCATGTAAGGATCTTTAAAAAAATAAATCATAAGATGATTGTTTGTTTGGACAAAACCCATTTGTTCTTGTTAATATTGGCCAAGAAAATGGGTTAAAAGGGGCTGCCAAAATCGTGACTTATGGTATATATGGATATGTTGTTTTTTGTTATGCATAACAAAGCCTAGACCATGTGGATTGAATGATTGGTTGTCATGTTATATTCATTTGGGCATGTATAATTCATTTTTATGTTCAAGTCTTGTTTTGTAATTTATTTATTCATATGGTTTGTAATAAATAGATTAGGAGTTTTTCCTTTACTAGAAAAATTGTATTAGGATACATTTTTTTGTAAGGATGCTCAAGACAAGATTTGAAGAAAAGATGGACAAAGAGGATGCTTGAAGATGTGGATTCAAGTGGGAGTCCTTTTGTCAACCTTGTATCATGTTCTTAACCCTTAGGACAAGACCTTTTGACACACTTGTTTTGGCTAAACAAGTGTGCTCAATCTATTATGCTTTGTTATGCATATGTGATTGTTTGTTTATGCTTGGTTGAATGCTTATGATGATGTTTGTTTTGAATATTTGGATGTGATTAACAAACCGTCAATTATAACAAGCTATAACAAGAAATTGGTTCTCAAATCATTAAGTACAAATAGAATGGTTCTATAAAAGTTAATGGTTTTAATTTTTTAAAAAATGGGTTTTTTTAAAAAAAAACCAATAGAACCATATGGTACCATACATTATGAATAGACTTTTCTAAACAAGAATTGTGAAAATGTAAATCCCTTTAGAAAACAAGTTAAACACCATCCTTTTACACAACACTTAGGTTACTTGCAAACTCTTAGTGGGATAAAGGTCACCTAACCACTTTGAGGGAACTTGTAACTTGAGGTGGAATACCATGTTTGTGGGATAAAGGTCACCTAACTACTTATGTAGTAAACTCACACGTGTGTGTAAGTAGGACGACTTGATTTGTAAAATATATTGAATGGATCACCAAAATATGTTTTACAAAAGGTGTTGATGGGATAAACATGCCGTTATAAACATAAGATGTTCAAACGATCCCATACCACTAGAAGTTGCAATAGGTTACAATTGTCATTTATAACTACCTTGTTTATTTAAATAATGGGATAAAGGTCACCTAACCAATATTTAAATATAACGTTGGATTCTAAAATTTTATTTATTAATAGTCTATGAGACATAAAGGCTATTAATAAATGAAATATATAATATATCAACGATTACTAAAATGGAACTTTGTAAAATCTTGTAGATGGCCGACAACAACAACGCTAATAATGATGTACCAAACCAAAACAACTAATCCCTAAGGGCGATCCTTCAAAGGGATCGTCTAACACCTAACAATTTCATGGATTGGTACCGCAACTTGAGATCGTTCTCAAGCAAGTAAAGTGGGCCTACATCCTTGATGATCCCATCCTCGATGAACCTAACGAGGAGGATGTGGAGCCTATAATGATTGGGTTAGATATGTGGAAAACTCCATCCAAGTCTCTTGCTTAATGTTAGCAAGTATGACACCCAAACTCCAAAAGGAGTATGAGCTCCATGGAGCCTATGACATGATCACTCAGTTGCAGGAAACGTTCCAGCAACAAGCTAGGTGGAGCGCTTCGAAATGGTTCGAGCGCTTCATGCATGTCGAATGGAGGAATCCTAATCAGTTTCATCTTATGTTCTTAAGATGAAAAGCCACATCGACCGCCTTCAAAGGCTAAATTCCTGTCTCAAAGGAGTTGGCCACTGATTTGATCCTTAATGGCCTAACTAAAAAGTTTGAGGCATTCGTCATGAATTACAACATGAACGGATGGACAAGAGCATAAATGAACTTCATTCAATGCTCAAATCAGCCGAGGCGGGAATGGGTAAAAGGGTTTTACCCATTCTCACCATTAATGAAGGTGGAAGAAGGAGAAGGTCTCTACCCCCTCCTAAGGCAACTGTTGCCAAAGGAAAGGGGCATGTTGGGGAAAGGGGAAGATGGTTGTTAGGGCGGAACCTCTGAAGCCCAAGAGAAGAAGCAAAAGGTTGCTGTAAACGACCCATGCTTCATGAGATAGGGCATTGGATGAGAAATTGTCCAGTCTATCTCAAGAGTTGAGAGAAAGAGGGATGCGGGCAAACCTCAGGTATAATTTACATGATACATGTTGAGCTAAATGTATTTCTTCTAACACATGGGTATTAGAGACCAGATGTGGAACTCACATTTGTAATTTGTTGCAGGGATTTAAAAGAAATGAGCATTATGTAAAGGGGAAATAAGTCTCTTCATGGGCAATGGTGCAAAGGTTCACGTGGAAGCCCAAGGAGACTACATTTTGAAGCTTCCAAGTGGTTGAAAGTTATTTAAATAATGTATTATATGCTCCTAGTTTGACTAGGAACATAATTTCTGTTTCCCGTTTAAGACAATATGATTACGATTTCAAGTTTGTTGACAATAATATTCATGTTTCTTTAAATCATGTATTTTTTTAAGGCTATACCTTGTAATGGTATTTATGAATTGGTTCATGAAAACGTAACATATGATAGCTCAATATACCAAGCAACCACCAAAAGGCTCAAATTAGATTTGAGTGATACCTACCTTTGGCATTGTCGTCTTGGTCATATAAACAAGAAACATATACAAACACTTCAAAGAATGGTATTTTAAAAACAAATGAATGTGATTCATTTGTTGTATGTGAATCTGTTTACAAGGAAAAATGACTAAGGCACCCTTTAGTGGAACTAACGAAAGGGCAAAAGATTTTTAGGTATCATACATCGGATGTATGTGATCCTTTTAAGCCAATGACTAGGAATGGTGAAAGATACTTCATGACCTTTACCCGATGATTATAGTCGCTATGGGTATGTACTTATTAAGGCATAAAGATGAAGCTTTTGAAATGTTCAAAGTCTTCAAGAATGAAGTAGAAAATCAACTCAACAAGTCGATTAAAGTTCTCCACACCGATAGAGGTGGTGAATACCTAAGTGATGATTTTCAAGATCATCTTAGGAGTTGTGGGATTGTCTCACAACTCACTCCACCTGGAACACCACAACATAATGGTGGGTCCGAGAGGAGGAATCGAACCTTATTGGATATGGTTCGATCTATGATGGCTAGAAGCACATTGCCTCTATCATTTTAGGGTTTCGCTTTGCTCTCCGCGGCCGTATTCTGAATATGGCCCCAACCAAAAGGTGGAAAGATACCTTTTGAGATATGGTATGGAAGAGTTCCATCCCTATCATACTCAAGGGTCTGGGGTTGTGAGGCTTATGTTAAGATTCCCACCCCAACAAATTGGAAGTCCGATCCACCAAGTGTATCTTTATTGGATATCCTAGAGATTCTATGGGATATTATTTCTATGATCCACTGGAACAAAGGTGTTTGTTGCCAGAAAGGGTGAGTTCTTAGAACAAAAGTTCTTTATGGAAGGAACTAGCAGTAGAACAGTGGATCTTGAGGAGGATCAAGATTCACAGCCCGATGCACATTGGTTGAAACTAGCACTCAACATGAGGATGTTGAGGATGATCAAGCGGTTGATCAATACACACAAAACGTTCATAGAAGTGGTAGAACTAGTAATCCACCTAAAAGATATGGATTTTCATGGATGGATGCTATGTGGTAGATTCAGATGAACCAACCACATATCATGATGCAGTGTCCATTTGGATTGTGACAAATGGCTTGAAGCCATGAACGTTGAGATGCAATCCATGTATGACAATCAAGTTTGGGAACTTGTTTACCACCTCTTAATTCCAAAGTAGTTGGAAGTAAGTGGGTTTTCAAGAAGAAAACGATATGCATGGAAACTTGGATACTTACAAAGCTAGACTTGTAGCAAAGGGTTTCACTCAAACTCAAGGGGTTGATTATGATGAAACTTTCTCACCTATTGCAATGCTAAAGTATATAAGGATATTGTTTGCCATAGCAGCTCATTATGATTATGAGATTTGGCAAATGGATGTCAAAACCGCTTTCCTAAATGGATATCTTAAGGAAGATGTCTATATGGTTCAGTCTGAAGGTTTTGTCGATCCAAACATCCTAACAAAGTATGCAAGTTAAAGAAATCAATCTATGGATTGAAACAAGCATCGAGAAGTTGGAATCACCGTTTTGATGATGAAGTAAAGAAATTTGGCTTCATCAAAACCGCTGATGAGGCTTGCGTGTATAAGAGGCTAGTGGAGCACAATAACCTTCCTAGTATTGTATGTTGATGACATACTACTCTATTGGAAATGACATTCCAACCTTGGAAGGTGTAAAACCTTGCTTGGAAGGTGTAAAAACCTGGCTTGGAATTGTTTTTCCATCAAGGATCTTGGTGAAGCCGCCTATATTCTGGGAATAAAGATCTATAGGGATAGATCAAGGCGGCTGATTGGTTTGAATCAAAGTGCATACATTGACAAAATCTTGAAAAGGTTCAAGATGGAAAACTCTAAGAAAGGTATCGTACCTATTCAAAGAGGGACAATATTGAGTACGACTCAATGTCCAAGCTCAAAGGAGGAGCAAAATAGAATGAAGGCAATCACATATGCATCTGCCATAGGATCCATCATGTATGCAATGATATGCACTAGACCGGACGTGTCATGCGCTTTAAGCATGACAAGTAGATACCAGCAAATCCTGGTGATAGTCATTGGATGGCTGTCAAGAACATTCTGAAATACCTAAGGAGACTAAGGACATGTTCTTGATCTATGGGTCTGTGAAGAGGAACTCGTTGTAAAAGGTTACACGGATGCGAGTTTCCAAACCGATCGAGATTTCACGATCTCAATCGGGTACATCTTTATTCTGAATGGGGGAGCTGTTTCTTGAAAAGCTCAAAGCAAGAAGTCGTAGCGTTGTCCACTACAGAGTCAGAATACGTCGCCGCTTCAGGCAGCAAAGGAAGCTGCATGGCTGAAGAAATTCATAGCGATCTAGGGGTAGTCCCTTCCATTCAGGATCCCCTAGAGATCTTTTATGACAACGAGGGTGCGATTGCTCAAATCAAAGAACCTCGTGCTCATCAAAAGACTCGGCCATTGAACGGAGATTCAACTACATAAGGGATAAAGTTGAAAAAGGAAAGATATGTATTCGCAAAGTCCACACTGATAAAAACATACAGATCCA